>JAODAL010024823.1:0-59810 GCA_025379985.1 Phyllomedusa bahiana | reverse complement strand
ACTTATTCCAATTTACAGTCCAGTTTGACCACTACAAACTCAACTTTCTTGATATACTAGTCATTAAGAACTTGGATAATACCCTGAGCACTGACATACATGTCAAACCTACAGACAGGAACAACTTACTCCTCTTTAGAAGCTGTCATCCCACTCACGTTGAGAAGGCCCTTCCAAAATCCCAACAGATGAGGGTCCAGA
This sequence comes from Phyllomedusa bahiana, assembly GCA_025379985.1. Lineage (NCBI taxonomy): Eukaryota > Metazoa > Chordata > Amphibia > Anura > Hylidae > Phyllomedusa > Phyllomedusa bahiana. The sequence continues at coordinate 59,609 of JAODAL010024823.1, read as the reverse complement.
GGATTGTTTCTAATCCAAATCTGAGAATTACATGCCTAGAGGAGACGAATGATACGTTTCGTAATAGGGGATACCCAGACAAGACCCTGTGACCTGACTTTACAACCAATAAAATGAGGGATCCTAAATCCACCCGTTTGCCTTTTATTAACACCTACCATCCTAGGATGACATGCATTCATCATATTGTTAGGAGACACTGGCACATACTGAGAGATGCTTACCCAAAGATGGAAGTTTTTCAACAGCCTCTCTTAATTTGTTCTCAAAGACGGAGGAACATTCGGGACAGGCTAGTAAGGGCTGACATTGGTTCATTGAAGAAAGAGCAGACTCAATCTACCTTTTCCTCCCCCAGACGCGGTACTTTCCTGTGCCTTCATTCCGGTCACTGCTCTAATATAATCAAAGGCAGTGCCATCAGACATCCAAGAACGGGTAATAAAATTGAACTCAATGGCTTTTTTACTTGTGACAGCTCCTTCATCATATATGCCATTAAGTGTCCATGTGGCCTCATGTATGTGGGAGAGACGGCACAACGCATCAAAGATAGGCTAGCTAGCCATAACTCCACCATTCGTTGTGGCAAAACGTGACTTCCCATCCCCCATCATTTTCAGGAAGCAGGACATAATGTAGCTCAACTAAGATTTCAGGTTTTGGAACAGGTTAAAAGACCTCATGGGGAGGTAACCATCTATGTCCATTGAAAGAGCGTGAGTCATTTTGGATCCATAAACTTGACACTTTGCATCCAAATGGCTTGAACAGGGAGTGCAATTTCTTGTTTTCTTGAGTTTTTTCAATCTCTAATCTGATTTCTCTTTGTTTGTTTTATAGCGAAGATAGAACAGGAGTGACAACAGAGTGAGATTGCTTATATTTCTTTCCTATTTTTCAATTTTCACCCCCCCCCCCTTTTCCACCCCTTCGCCCCTCCCTCTTTTTATTCTTTTTTCTTTCTTTACTTCACCCCCCTTTTTTCTTAATTTTTTATCTCTTCTTTTCATTTGTTTTTTCACCCGTTCTTTTTTACTTTAATTTCTTATTTTTTATTTTCAATTTCTATTATCTATCTACCTTACTGTTTACTTTTTAGCTTTGCAATTTTTTTTTGCTCATCCCTCTTTTTAATTTATTCTTATCTTGATTATCTTTTTTATTTCTTCATATTTTCCCCACTTATCCTATTTTTTTAAAAATTTTCCTTCTTTTCCACTTCCCTTTATTCTCCTATTATATATACTCTTTTGGTTCCAATCCCTCTTTGTATTTTTCCTTATTATCCTATTATTCTCGTTTTCTAACTGCTCCTCTTACTGATATTCTTCACTTGTTCGCTCTCTTATCGACGCAGAGTGCATACGCCGAGGTCTTTTTTCTATGCTATCAGTCTAGCCTTCATTGACATCGGCGCGGCGTTCCTGCACATGCGCTGATGCCAGTTCCCTCACTTGCCCTATTATTTCCGGCGTGCATGCGCCACCTCTGACGTGTCTCCTCTGTCACATTTCCGCTTCCGGCGGACCTATTTAAACTCATTCTAAGACCTGTAATCTTTATACCGGCTCTACAACTACTGGGCTGCGGCCCTTTCTTCTCTCCCTGCATCTGCTTACCTTGGTAAGTTTCCATTTGGGCGCATTAGGGTATTCCAGGTTCATATTTTATAAAACCTCAGATATATTTTGCTGCATTGTAACTCTTTTTATGCTCACATTCTCCCTGATACGAGCCTACTATTCTATATGTTTATATTTTTTTCTGACAACAGCCTACCAATGTTTTGGATCCCGCTCCAATAGACCAAACATATATGGAATCCTGTATTGTAACTGTGCATCTTTTTATGACCTAGTTCATGTAGCCAGTTTTTTCTGTCAGTTCTGCTATTATGCAGTCTGTATTGTACATGTTGTATATATTGTAAATATTGTTGTTATACTGTGCACTGTACTATGCTACTACATTATGGGCGACATGCCCCAACCCGCCAACGCCAGTTTTTTGGTCTATTTTGCGCCAAAACCACTTTTGACAGCATATTCTTGTTGTAAATGAACTGTCGTACACCAAAACTAGGCGCATTATCCGCCGGGCACGACACTTTGTAATGCGCCTAAATATGGTGCACTGTGCGCCCCCGTCGCGCAATGCACCTATTGAGGTGCATTACATATGTTAGGCGCATTACATATACTACCAATGATATGCTATGCGCCGCAAGTTGTGCAATGCGACTTTTTGATGCGATTTGCCTTACTCAGCGCAATGCGCCTTTTTAGGCGCATTAAATTTTCTATGCAAGGTATACCTGACGCCAGTTTTTAGAACATATCGGACTTTCAGGCGCACTTTACACTGATTTAATGTGTCTAAAACTGGCATGGATACGCCACTTTTCGGACATGTAGCCCTATGTATTCACTTATGTATATATTTTTTATTTGTTTTCTAGTGACTTTTTTGAGAAAGGTCATTGACTGAAACGTCAAAAATTTATAAGTCACTTTTTCTCTATATATAATTGTCTGGGGCCTGTGGAAACACTTATAATAGATGACATAATACTTTGCATCAATCATTTGGAGTGCTATCAGTTTCTATTATGGGATTACATTTTCGATATTGATTAGCACCCATTAAAAAGAAGGCAAATACTTCCCTCTGGCGTGCCACCCAAGTAATTTTCTACAGCAGGGAGTTTTGTCACCATGATCAAACAGGTAAGCTTTAGCAATGAAAGCAGAGAAAGATTGCTGGTAAACAAGGGAAGCTTGTGTACATAAGCAGGAGATCAGATCTCCACTATCTCTGAAGTTATGTAAAATCAGAAAAGCAGTTATTTGGTAATAATCTTTATTTACTCTTGCCTACATTTTTAAAGCTAATCTTTGTAGTGTGAAAACCCCTTTAAGTCGATTCTAGTGTTTGACGATTATTACGAAAGTTAAATCGGCACTTTTTATGGGATCGGGGTTTTTTTGATCATGCGTAATTTTTGGTTAAAATCTTTGATCATCTATTAAGATCGGCCTTTTTTTGGGGGCTTCCAAAATTTTGGCGGCCCGCAAAACAGATTACAAAAAGGCGGGTGAATGTGTGCATCATGAGGGGAAAATGTTTTTTTTTTTTTTATTCATTGGCTGGAAAATCACATGACCTAGTTTTAATAGAACAGCGTTTTCCCGTTCACCTCAGTGTCTCCCCCGCGCTCAGAGCAGAAAGGGCTGCGCCTGCTTGTGTCCCCAAAAAGCCAACAAAAAATTTTTATATTTCTTCACAGGAAACTTCTACTATTAGCTGTGATCCTTACAATTTAGTTAGATTAGAGTTTGGAAGTTTTTTATTTTGTTAGGTAGAAAATTTTTACGGAGTATCTACCGCTGAAAAGTCAGGGGGGGGGAGGGGAAAGGGGGGCCCCCCGCGGTGCAAAAACACGGGCCCAAGTCTAAAAAGGAATACTGGAAAAAAGGTTACCAAGTTTTAGTTTAGACATTGCACTGCAATACCCTTTTTATTAACGGGTTTTCTTTTTGAAATATTTCCGGAAAAGGGGGCCCCTGAATTTTGGTTACACATCTTTTCTAGAAACTGCGGGGTCTCTTTGTTAGGTGCAAAACTCCATTTTTATTATCAGTTTACATTTAGTTTAGGTGTTCATTTTCAATTTTCCCCATTCCCTTTGTTGTTATATCCCCTTGTATTTTAAATTAAAACCCGGTCAGCCTTTTTGGGATAGGTGCCAAAAAAATCCCTTTTGTAAAAATCCGAATTTTTAAACGATAGGGGTTTTTTTTGACTTTGGTGCACTACAGTTTTTTCATTGGGCCCCCTTGAACTTAAAAGTAAAATACTGCAATTTTTTGTACACAGATAAATTTTGGATAGGTCCCAAAAATTTTTTCCCCTTTTTATTCCCCCGAATATTTTTCAGATACGTTTTTTTTGGAAACTTTTGCCCGCCCAGATTTGTTGAAAAGAGCCCCCTTTGGGAAATTTAAAATTTTGAATCCAGCAATTGTGTAGTTACCACAGGGGGAATTGTTTAGGTGCCAAAAAATTCCCTTTTATTATCCAAATTTACATTACGAAAAGTTTTTTTTTGGATTTTGGGTTTTCCCACTACGCTTTGTTTTTGAGGCCCCTTGAAATTAAATGTGAATACTGAAAATTTTTTAGTCACCAAAGGTAAATTTGGGTAGGTCCCAAAAAATTCCCTTTTTAAATTACCCAAATACATTACAGTTTCGTGTTTTTGCCCTTTTGCCAGTAAAGATTTGTTGAAGAGCCCCCTTGCGAAAAATTTTTAAATCCAGAAATTTGTTTTTAGTTCCACAGGTGAATTATGGGTGCCAAAAAATCCCTTTTTTTTTAACGAATCCCTTTACAGTTACGTGTTTTTTGATTTTGGGCATACAGCTTTGTTCATTGAGGCCCCTTGAAACTTAAATGTAAAATACTGAAATTTTTTTAGTCACCACAGGTGAATTGATAGGTGAAAAAAAATTTTCCTTTTTTATTATCCAAAATACTTTTCAGAAAAGTTTTTTTTGCCACTTTTGCCCAGCCCAAGATTTTTTTGTTTGAGCCCCCCCTTGCAGTTTTTTTTTTGAATCCGCAATTTGTGTTTTTAAACCACGGTGAATTGATGGGGGTGCCAAAAATTTCCTTTTTTATTACCCGAATTAAATTTAAACAGTTACGTGTTTTTTGAATTTGGTGCACTACAGTTTTGTTAAATTGGGGCCCACCTTGAAATTTAAATGGGAATCCCTGCAATTTTTTTAGTCCCCAACGGTTTAAATGTTAGGTGCCAAAAAATTTCTTTTATTACCAAAATTTACATTTCAGATAGTGTTTTTTACTTTGGCGCAGGCCTTTTTTTGGGTTGATTTGTTTGATCTATTTTGCGTTATTTTTGAATCCAGAAATTTTTGTTTGTTTTGGGGGTTTTTTGAGAATAGCTGTGATTTGCTGTTTTTAAAAGGGGAATTTTCCCAAAAACTCTTCCATCCCTTCTCAAATTTGTATATTTTAAAGGGGAGCGATTTTTGGTGGAAAAGCGAGAAAAGGGGGGGTAGGAAAAGGGGGGTAAAATTTTACGAGAGAAGGTGCCCCTTCCCAAAGTGTGGGGGGGACAACCGATCCCAGCGGATCTTTTCGTTGCGGGAAACCGTCGGGGCCTGTCATCGCGGGTCGGGGCCCCGGGTAAATTTCAGTAACGAACGGCGCGCCTTTCTGCCCTTTCCGGGGTTAATGCAACCTGCATCCAGCTTTTTTTCCCCCTCTTTCCTCCCAGTCATTTGCCACAAAATGTTTTTTTTCAGCATCACCAGCTTTCCGCCCAAACATAAATGCACCCCAAATGTAACCCCGTGTACCCCCCATGTGGAAAAAATCCTTTTTTTTGGAAGACCTCTTTGATGACAAATGGGGTTTGGGGTTTCAGAAGGATGAAAAAATTTTTCAAGAGGTCAAAGGGATGTTTTTTCTCTGCTCTGACCCCCAGTTACTGTTTCCATCAGAGGAGGAAAGGAAACCCGGGGCCCAATGGGCCCAAAAAATCCCGGGGGGGCGGAAAGCCTTGCAGTCCCTTTGGCTTGTAGCCCGCAGCTTCTGGAGGGCAAAAAGTCAGGGACAAAAAAGTCCCCTGTGTTGATGTGATGATGACAAACATTGCGGACCCAAAAAGGGGGTCTTTTCAGCAGAATTTGTTGCAAAGGGAACCCCTTCATACGGGGACGGGGGGAAAGGACGAGGGGGAAGTGTCATTTCGGGTTCCGCCTAAAAAAGGGAGGGGGTGGTCGCAGAAGCCCCGCTGTTTATGTTTCCCCAGCCACGGCCCAGCGAAACCCCCGCTCCTCGCTTATCCCCTTTCAATAAGGTCCGGACCTCTGAAGCCTGGGCCTTCTTTGACCAAACCTCTGATTTTTCCCCCCCCCCAGGATGTCATAACCCCCTTTGGTGGTTAACCACCACCAACATTTTCTTGTCACATGCAGCGAAATTTCATGAGTTGAAAAGGAAGCAACACTTTGGGCCCAAAAAAAGGGCCCGGGGCTGACACCGGGCCTCCCAAACCCCTTCACACCCCCTGTTCCGCCCCTCTGCCAAACCAAACCCAAACGGTTTTTTCAGCTTTCCCATGTTCTCGAGTTTTATGTTTTGGGAATTTAGCCTCGCTTCCCGCCTTCCCCCGTCGCCCGAGTACCAACCCGCCCCAGAGACCATCCTACCCCTTTCCTTCCGCCAGGGTTTTTCAACCTGCATGCACTACAACGCCCGTCTAGCAGCCAGCCTTCTGTTTTTCCAGGTTTGGGAGCAGAAAAAAACACTTTAACCCCAAAAACCTTTCCCCAAAACCCAAAAACCTGAAAAGTCGGGATTGCCAGGCTTTTGGCCTTGGGAAAAAAGGGTTTCCATTCCCTTTTTGGGGGACACGAGGGTTCCGCCCCCGTCTTTGGGCCCCTTTCCCGCCCTCAAAACCAGATGCTGGGCAGGATTTTTTTTGCCAGAAAAGCCGTCCTTTCCCTGGCCAACCACGTGTCATCTAAAATTTTTAAGGCGTTTTCTGCATCTGTGTCTGGAAAAGTCCATCTGACCACCGACCATGGGCTTGTAAGCCGGCAAGGCCAAAAATATCTCTGTGACAAACTCACTGGGTGAAACTGGGGGGGATGTCCTGGGGGTGAAGGGGCTTCAGGGTCGGCGGGACGCTCTTCAAAACCCCAAGGGTGGGGCCGGGTTCTTTCCCCAAAGGGCCTCTGGTGGCTTTTTACTTTCCCAAAAAGAAAACAGGGGAATTTTTGAAATTAAACTGTCTTGGAAAAACCCTCCACACACAGGTCAGGAGCTGTGGAGGCTTCCGCAACGAGGGCCCGGGGGCTGGCTGGGTTGCCAGAACCTTGTTTCCCGGGGAAGGTGGTGTGCGATAACGGGCGAAATCTGTGGCCGCCCCTTTAAAATCGGTATGGGTGGGGGCCATCCCCTTTCCCCGGCACATGTCATTTAAAAATTTTTCGTCCAGAAATTTCTAAAAAGCTAACCCGGGTTTGGGGGTGCCCGCTGAGGAAAAGGGTCGAAGTCTAAGTTGCACTTTTCCCCCGTTGCACCCTGTTCGGGCCCGCCTGGCTGCGTTGTAGCGTTAAACTCGGCCTCCCCGTCAACCGTCCCATTGTTTACGTTGGGGGAAAAAACGTGGGGGAAATTTCCCCCCTCCCCATGCTCCAGCGAATTTTGGCAGCAGCGCAAAAGCCATTACGCAGTACGAAGGGAAACTGGCCTGACAAGCAGCGGTGAAAACCTCGGGTGTTGGCCAAAGAGAGTGGAGGAAAGGGAAAAAAAAACTCTGCACCATCCTTTCCCGTTTTGAAAAAAGACCCCAAAAAGGGGCAGTGGGGCAAATTCCCCTTGGCAGCATGGGGCTTGTGGTGATTTAGTTCTGGAACGATCGTTGGACACTCTGAAAAAAACAGGTCCCCCCAGCGACGGAGGGGAGACGGAACAGAGCCTTTTTTCTCCCCCAAATCCACAAGGCCCCCCCCGTTTCAAATTTTTAATGGTCTTCATTAGGGTGTGGTTCGGGGTCCAGAGCTAGGGGCAAAGGGGGCGCCGCTTCAGGGTGCATCATTCAGGCAAGTCAGGGCTGTGTTGAAGCTGTGCCCGGGGGCAGCGGAGGAGGGTAGGAGGGGGGGTTTTTTCCTAGACAAACCCATGTTACGACGTCCCTGCCTTGGAAAGAGGTTGGCGCGAAATTTGGGCGGAGGAGGAAGATGAGGAAAAATCGTTTTTTAGTTTCCCTCGACCCAGAGGTTGGGGAATTTAAGGCCCCCATCTTCACGAGTGCTTGGATGTCCCCCCCCTTTTCCCCCAAAAATGATCCTTTGCATTAAGGCCATCAAAATGAACAACCCGTTTCTGGGTGGCCCCCCCTGGATCCCCGGTACCCAAAAAAAAACTTTGCAATTTCCTTTCCCCCCACCCAAATTTGAAAAATTAAAATTTTTAGGAATGGGGCCCGCTGATTGATCAACTGGGACATCTGTTGCCCTTTGTTCACGTTCCCAAAAGTCACGGTGGAAACAAAAATTTAGCGACGTGCGCCCTTGAAGGGGCAAAATTGGCGTTAGGGCCCGCGCAGGCAAGGTGGCAGGAAACCTAATTTGGGGGACCCTTTGGGAATCTTTTTTTCCACCTCACCAAAAGCATGCAATGCAGGCACACATTTAACCACAGAGATCAGTTAAGATTTATGGTGCAAGGGTATCTGGTCTTTTAACCCCGGTGTTTTTGATGTGTTCCGGGCCCCAATAGCTTCTGGGTATCCAAAATGGACGAATGGCCCGAGCTGGCCCCGTCAAGGGCCCTAGAGGTGTTTTTCCTGCCCCGCCGCCAGCGTTTATATCTGACCGACCCTTAGCACGCTGGAGGAGTCTTAAAGACAAAAGCATCCCGCCCTTTCCCCAGATAATGTGGATCGTTTTAATTTCTCAAAATGAATCAGGATGGTTTTCTGTTTTATGTTGTTGGCCCCAATTTTCCGAGGTCACGATTAGGGTTTCCGGTCCACTTCCCATTCCTCTTCAAAAGAAATGGGGGCCTCTTGAAAAATGTTTTTTAAAATGATCATTCTACTGCAATTTTTATTCTCTTTTCCCAACAGTTCATTTTGCTGTTTTTGCTAGTGAGGAGACTGTAAAAGACAGCAAGGTTTCATGACAAAACCGATTCCATTTAGCTCACTTTATCTAAGAGAGTTTTCCGCATTGTCAATGGTTTTGAGGTCATTGTTTGCTGTGGATATACACTAATAATTATGTCCTTTGGAACAGCAAATGTGGCTTTTTAAGTGGCATTTCTCCGCTCACTTCAATTTTTAATAGGGGCTTAGAATGTCTATGTTTTATAATTTTTTGGGGTCCATGTATCTGTGAGATACAGCATAATTCATGGTCCTTTTGGAACAGAAAATGTGGCTTTAATGGGCATTTCTTTTTCTCCCTCACAATTTTTAATAGTGGCTGAAGCAATGTCATATTTATAATTTTTTTTGGGGTCATGCAAGCTTGAAAGATCCAAAAAGACTCCCCCTAGACGTATCAATAGGAATAACAAAATCAAACAGAAAAACCAAAAAATGAAAATATTCCTTTAAAATTTAACCTTTTATCAATATTTTTAATAAAAAAGGAAATTCCTCATACAGGAATATTGACAATTAGCAACAAAACCAGCCACTCTAAATCTACAACTGGTCTCTGAGAAATACGCTAGAACTATTGGGAACACCTTACAGGAGACCCCGTGCCCCGAAAAGACTACCCCAAAACAGATAACCCACTCTATGTACACACTCCTATATCGTAAACTAATCTTAAACCTAGTGCAGTATAAAACAATTTAGAGAAATGATAACTCCTTCAACACAGAATAGTCAGCGATAAAAATATAGAATAACAATAATAACCTCCATAACATCCCGTTTCGTCCCACTCACAGGTGAATTCTCAATGGATACTCCAAAATAATAATTTAAAACAGCATGTAACAAATCTGCTTTTAAGACACATAATATAACCCTGTAGGCATATACGTTTAGTCATAGCAGAACCAGTATTTAAACCTAATATCTTGCGTGACAGTTCCATTGAAAGTATGAGGCTGGTCTGCCCTCAACTAGGTGGAATACAGTGTGGGCTAGTTTTGCCTCCACGATATGAAGATACCCTCTTTGGTGTCTCAGCAGTCCCAACAGTGAATGGAACTCTGGAGAGAAATTAATACATTCAAGACTCCTCCCCCATTCCACAGAAACATTGGCCTTCCCACTACCCACTATATGAATACACTGGACTTGTATAATATCAGTTAACCGTAACCATAGCATGTAATTTACCGAGACCTCAGACCCTGCGTCCCGTAAATCCCTAGTGGCCAATTGTCCTAGGCGTCCATAACAATCGCACATTTCCGTTCTGGCTTAGTGTAGCCTATCCGGGAATTGTTAAATGGCGCCGACGCTTCAGAGTCGCCTACAGCGCGCAAGCGCAAGCTACCTAGCAGAATAAACGGCGCCGACGGCTTAAAAGCACCTACAGTGCTCATGCCCAAAACTAAACTAAAAACATCGAAGATGTACAAGCACATGTATAGAACAAAAAAAGTTGTTATGTTCCTCCCTGCAACGTTACAGCTCTAACAGAGCCTTTCCAAGCTTGAGAGAAGGCTCATTTTTAAGCTGAAACTTTGCCGGAGGAATAAAAAACTATTTTTTGATCTTTCAGTTCTGTCATTTCGATTTTTTGATATTATTTCTGAATGTGGTTGCAGTCAGTGTGGGCGTGCACTTAACTACATTTTTATTTCATCATCCATTGCTGTATCTTTTAACTTTTGGTTATGCCCAACCTAACTAGGCCAGAAATATAACATAGCCGAGAGTAAACAATAATCTGGGACTGACGCAAGTCACACCTAGCGTTCCACCGGACATACGTCGCACGCCACTCTGAATCAAGTCAATAAGGAAATTCCTGCACAATGATACTAAACACAGACGGTTGTTTGTACCAGGTCAAAAAATTGAGCAGCACTGCCGAACAGCCGCAACATACCATGAGACCATAATTTTAGATTTAAATACACCACGATGTGGCAAAGGTACAATAATATGCAAAAAACAGTAATATACCAATTTAGATTTAAATGATAACAACCAAATAAATGGTAAAGGTACGTTATACTAGAATATAAAGTCCAGTTGGGTAATGAAACATATCACACTTGGATATATTTTGGGGGGGGGGGGGGGGTGACAGAATATAATTATGGGGGATATTCAATCTTAAATGTCCAGCTTAAGTATGCTTGATACATAAACAAAAACAAGTGCTATAGAAACCTGGCAAAGAACAGGGCTTCAATAAGGCCCCTTGTACTAACACAATCCAATGCTTAATCCATTGTGCCTTCCCTTTGTTAAAATAAGCCCTACCCATCACCACACCCTAACAATATGAGTCAAACAATGTCGATTCCTCTAACTTGTATCCCATCTAGTTACCTTCATGTTTTGTCCGCACAGATGTCTTGCATAGGGGTATCGCACTTTTTTTAATATCACCAATGTGCTCACCTATTTCTCCTCCGCAACTCTCGCCTCGTTCTTTCCCACAATAATTAAGACCACAGGGCATGTAGCCAGTATGATAACTCCTACTGAAATACAGTTGAATTGAATCCTCTTATCAAGTAACTGTCTACCATTGTTTGCCATTTTCAAAGCTTATACAGTGACAACTATGACAGAACTTACCTGAACCCACAACGAAAATCAGCCATCAGCATTCCGATCCCAACCGAGGTTCTCGTTAGATTGTCTTGAATCTGATCACTTGGATTTAATATTCCCCTATGATGACTTAGCTCATTCCTATGTATTCTGGGTCTCCATCTGTCCTAGACCATTAGGACAAGTGATATCCAACCTCTCCACTTTCATAGCACTCTGAGTAAGCCCCATCAGAGAGGTAATAGGAAAACTCCTTGCTTCAAACTGTCTTTAGTTTCCCCTTCCCTCGCCTGTTCCTGTAAAGTATCATAATCAGAGCATTTCCCTTAAGCAGGTATTGCCCCCGCAGTATGCCCTTTGACTAGGGCCTTCTGGGTGACAGCTGTCCCATCTGAGGACGACTGTATGTTAGTTGAGGGTCACCTTCTAAATAACCATTGGTCTTAAAGCGTATAGTTCATGGTTTTTTGCTGAAATTTAACATCCAAAAACGCAAGTGTTTAAATTCATGTCCAGACTGATGTCGAATCTTAACCCTATCTTCATTGTGATTCATTCTTTGTACAAATAATTCAATGATTGGGTTCACCTCTCCAAAGCACAAAAACATCATCATGAATCGTGTCCCACATCTAAGATATTGTCATTCCATATATTGCCTTCAACACCAAATACCAAGGTTTTCTCCCACCAGGCCCAGGAACAGATTTGCTAGTGGAGCCCTAGGCTTCCCCCATCGCATTGCCCCAAGAATCTGGTGGAAGAAGTTTAATGAACAAAGAAGGAAAACATTCTTTTCAAAGAGAATCTCAAAAGTGACATAACAAAGTCATTATGTCTCTTGAAACTGTGTACCCCTTGAATCAAGAAAAGTTCATCAACCGCTATCATCTTTATCATGTTGAATGGAGGAGTATAAGCGCCTCTACATCTAATTATCTACATAGGAGCGTATTATCTTTTCAACTGTTACCACCTTTCAGGCTTAAGAAGCAGGTCGACGTGTCCGAACGTAAGCTTGTAAAAGCTGTCAACGAAATCTCTCCGATTTTTATCGACGTAAATGCCTAAGGTTTTGAGATTTAGGCAACCAATCCCTTACAACAATGGCGACCCTTGGAAAAGGGGGTCAATCACACCCTTTGTGTTACTTTGGGCCAGCCCGTTGAAAACTTTGCCTCTCCTAGGAAAGTCTGGCTCCAAAAATCAACATTCCTGTTTACTTATCAAATGGTTTACAGTGCTTCATTCAACTAATATTGCAATGTTCCGCAAAAATGTAGGTACGTTTGGATCCTTCTAAGTATTTTAATAACATGTCCTTATCTTTTTTAAAGATCCTTACACAACCGCTCACGATATTTCGCTGTGACCATGATAAAGATTTTCCCTCTCCCCCCTTATTCACTGGCTTTTTATTACAAATGGAGGTAACTTTCTCCATAGGATTATTTAATATGCTTTCCTTTCTTCTAATCAAGTTGTAGAAGCCACTACTATCCATAATTAACTGCTTTATTCTGATAATTTACATCTCTAAAATACGTCAATAACATGAGTAGGTTTTGGGTGGTGAGGCATCATTTTTGGCTTTGATACAAAGCGAAGAAAAAGAGTGTCCATCACCAATGGGTCTCTCGGTTCTATTCCGATATCCTGACATTCACTCAGAACACGATTGATTGGAATGGAGTCCGTAGCCCATTTTGCACGATTTCTAATAAAGAGTTGGAGGTCTTTATTCCACTCAAAATTCTCTGAACCTACTTGCTTTGGGACAAAAGAATGGCCTTTAGCTTACACAAAATTTTCGATTTCCCTCCAGGTTTCTCAGGGGTAATGATCTGTTTGAGCCGATCAAAAAAGCCCCACCACTGAGGATGAGGAGGAGCCACTGGATCCATTCCATATTTTTCTTACTAGTTAAAATGTTGTGTTTCGACCTTTTCCAACGCTCCTCTTCCACCTACCTCTCCTACTCTCCCCCCTCATCCTCCATGAAAAAATCTACCCTCAGATACCTTAAAACTCATCCTCTTGGAAGATGATAATTCAGTCAGTTCCCACTTATTCCTATTATCCTTAGATATAAGGTGATAGCTCTCCCTTCTTTAAAAAGTCGATTCCAGATCCTTGAGAAATACTTTTGGCTTACGTTCTTTATATAGCCTGATGTCTTTGAATCTTATTACTCAATTCACTTCCCTAATAACTCGAAGTCAGACTCTGTTTTAAATTTTTTAGCACTATCTCCGAATGTCTTTTAGATTTTCCCTTGATTTTTTCAAACTTAGTTTTTTCTACTCTTCAAGTAAAATCAGCATAAAACGTAGGGAAGATTTCTTAACTGCCAATTCACTTTTCCCACCTAATTCATACATGTTCACCGCAGATCTGAGTCGTTTCTGCTGTACAAAGGTGAGTCTTAACCCTCCCTGGGTCTATTTTCTGCTGATGTAGTGTTCAAGGGACTGAATTTCCCACCAGAAGATGTTATTATTCTATTATGAATCCTTGTGAGATCTCTAAAATGCAATCTTAATTTGGAGGTCGCATATTGTGGAGATGCTAGTGTTTGTCAGAGAAAAACGTCATGTGCCACTCAACCTCAATGTCAGAGTCACATTATTGACACAAAGCCTGCCATTACATTATATATAAATACGCAAAAATCCAAAAAGACTCCCCCTAACAGTACAATAGGAATAAACAAAATCATACAGAAAAAACAAAAATGAAAATATGTCCTATAAAATTTAAACCTTTAATCAATATTTTATAAAATAAAATTCGCTCAAAATATGTAATATGGACAATTATAGCAACAAAACAACAACTCTAAATCTACTACCTGTTCTCTGTAGATACCCTATAACTATTGGGAACACCTTACGAGACCCGTCCCGAAAAGGAACCGACCCCAAAACAGCATAATCCCCCACCTATGTACTACCCTCCTAAACTAAACTAATCATTAATCCTATTGCAGGTATAAAACAATTTAGATGAAATGTAATAACTCCATCACACAAATAGTCATCGATAAATAATAGAATAGACAATTATTATCCCCATACGCGTTTCGGTCCCACTCACAGACCCTTCTCCAACTGGGGTAATCAAAAAATTAATTTTAAAACACATGTCACAAATCGCTTTTAAGACACAATATATATAGACCTTAGCATATAACTTTAAGTCATAGCAGACCATTATTAAAACCAAAACTTTGCGTGACAGGATCCCAGTGAAGGATGGAGCTGGTCTGCCTCATCTAGGTTGGAATTCCCAGTGGGGCTAGTTTGGGCCTCCAGCAGAAAATATGAAGAACCCTCGTGTTGGTTTCCTCAGCAGTCCCTACACATGAATGAACTCTGTGAAGGTTTTATAATCATTCAAGACTCTCCCCCAGTCACGAAACATGCCTCCCACAACCCACATGATAGCACTGAACTTGTAAAATACTTACCGTAACCATAGAATTTATTTACCGAGACCACGGCGTCCTGTAGAATCCTAGTTGCGCATTGTCCTGGCCCGGACCATAACAACGCACATTTCCGTCTGGCTTAGTGGTAGCCTACCGGGAAATGTTAAGATGCGCTGACATCTTCAGGGCTCCTTCAGCACACGTTGACATGCAGTAGAGTGCCAAGTATGCGTAGCGGCGCAGCAAGGCATTAGGTGGCAGTAACCTAATGGGTGACTCTGGCAATCTTTGTTTACCACCTATCAACCAACGCTATGCGATGCAGTGGCACAAAACAACACACAGAGATCAGCTTAAGGATCCATGGTTGCACGACCTATCTGCGTCTCGAACATCGTATGTTTTTGTATTGTGGTTTCCGGACCCAATAGACTTCTGGTATCCAAAATGGACAAATGGCCGTCGTCACGCCATAGGAGTGTTTCCTCCCATCACCACGCCCTATGCTGAGCCGGACCTTCACACAGCTGGAGGGAGTCATTACAGACCAAACACCCGGCTTTCCACAGATAATGTGGATCGTTTGTACTTTCTTCAAGATGAATCAGTCATGGATCTCTGATGATGTTGTGCCCCATGCCTGAGGTCACCGATTAGATCCGGTCTAACATCACCTTCCATATTCAAAACAGAAATGTGTCCCTCTTGAAAAAATTTATTAAAATATCATTTCTTACGCAATTTTTATTCTCTTTTCCCAACATTTCATATTGCTGGTTATGCTGTGAGGATACCTGTAAAATGACAGCAAGGTTTCATGACAACAACGTATTCCCTTTACTCTCACTTTATCTTAAGAAAGTTTTCGGGGGGGCATTAGTCAATGTTTTGAGGTTCATTTTTGCTGTGAGATACAGCTATAATTTAGTCCTTTGGAACAGAAATGGTGGCTTTTAAGTGGCATTTCTCTCTCCCTCACAATTTTTAATATGGCGGAGAAGTCTATATTTTATAAGTTTTTTGGGGTCATGTACTGTGAGATAGCAGCAATGAATCATGGTCCCATTTTGGAACAGAAAAGGGGCTTCTAAATGGCATTCTCCTCACAATTTATAACAGTGGCTGAAGAAGTCATTTTTTATAATTTTTTGGGTCATAGCTGCTTTTAAATGCAGCAATAATACGGTGCCTATTATAAAAAAAAATGTTTGTTTCTACAGACATTGTTCTTTCACATTGTTCCCAAATGGCTCAAGGGTCATGCTTTTGAATTTTTGGGGGCATTTTGCTTTAAATGCATGCTATACTACAGTCCGCTATTATAAAAAAAAATGATGTTTTCTAACAGACAATTGTTTCTTCCACAATTGTTCCAAAGTATCTCAAGGGTCATGCTTTGGAATTTTTGGGTGCATTTTGGCTTGAAATGCAGCTATACATACAGGTCTATTATCAAAAAATTTTGTTTCAAAAAACAGAGACATTTAGTTTTCTTCACAATTTGTCAAAGTGGTCTCAAGGGTGATGGAGCTGTCAAAAACAGGAATAGGTTAGTCACAACTGTTAATGGACACATATTGCAAAATGACTTGTTTTTGCAAGATCTTAAAACATAGCTATCAATCCCTGTATTGAGACAACGCCATTAATACAATTAAATAAAAAAGAGAAACAACCGACATGGTGGAATCCATGCCTTTTTTAAAATTGTTTTCTAGAATTAAACTACAAAAAACTTCATTACAAAATAGCTGGTAAAAAAATTCCCCTCTAAATTTGCAAGGGGGTAAAGGAAAACTTGACCAGATGTAGGTTTTTCAGAGGACGGGGTATGGAGCTGGACGAGAACAAGTACAAGACAATTTCCCCACACGTGAGTAAAATGAGAAAAAGAATGCCAAAAAAAGGGCACCGGTGGAACAGGACGTTAACCACCAGTTTTCCAAGTGAAGCTCAATTTGGGCCGCCTATACGGGGGGCAAGCGCAACCCCTGTTTGTGACTGTGTCTGAGGGAAAGGGTGGCGTTCTCAATTCCCTTCCGCACTGCTTTAGCACGACGTTTTCGTTGCTACTCTCAGGGGGATTTAACCTGCGTGTTAATAAATGAGGACGCCAGCCCGGGGCCCTTTCCGCACCCACTGAACTCCGGGCCCGGTCAGCCTGTGGCCCCAGGCAGGTATAACAATGTAGTTCAAAAAATGGGGTTTAAAAAATCCTTTTTCCGGCACTTTTTTTAAACTGTGGGGAGACAGGTTTAAGGGCGCTGCGGGCCAGGACAGGGTTTGTCAATTTTCCCCGTTAACAAAAAAGGGGGTTGAAAGACACTTTTTCCGGCACTTTTTAATCTGTGGTCGACAGGGTTTTAAAGGGGCATGCTGGGGCCAGGACAGGGTTTGTCAAGTCCAGTTCAACTAAAAGGTTGGTTGAAAGACCCTTTTTTTCCGGCATTTTTAATCGGGGGGGCGAAGGTTAATGGTCAATGCGGTTTTCCGGACAGTTCTAGTCAAGTCCATTCAACAAAATGGGTTTAAAGCTACTTTTTTCCGTGCTGCAGTGGCTCCCCGGGGGCCGCAGACTCGCGGCTGTGGAGTTTCCCGGGCCCGGCAGGTGATGTCTCACCTGCGTGCGGGCCTGAGCGTCACCCGCCCAGTGCCCGGGAAAACCCCGGGGCACGCGCAGGGGGACACGGGAGGCGGAGCGGGGGGGGGACGGGCACGGGGAGTCAGGGAATTTTTGTTGTTTTATTTTTTTAAAAATGCCTATAAACCCGCCTACAGCCGGCCCTATACCTGCCTATACCTGCCTCAGCTGCCATTTCCTGCCTACAGCTGCCTATACCTGCCCTATAAACCCGCCTACAGCTGCTATAAACCGCCTAAAGCCGGCCCTATACCTGCCCTATACCTGCCTACAGCTGCCTAATACCTGTTACAGCTGCCTAAAACCCGCCTACAGCCGGCCCTATACCTGCCCTTTACCTGCCTACAGCCGCCTATACCTGCCCAGAGCTGCCTATACCTGCCTACAGCCGGCCCTATACCTGCCTACAGCTGCCTATAAACCCGCCTACAGCCGGCCCTATACCTGCCTACAGCTGCCTACAGCTGCCTACAGCCGGCCCTATACCTGCCTACAGCCAGCCCTCTACCTGCCTACAGCTGCCTATACCCGCCTACAGCTGCCTATAAACCCCCCTACAGCCCTGCCCTATACCTGCGTATGGGCCTAACCTCCTATTACCTGCGTATGGGGACATATACCTGCCTATAATCGCTATGGGGGACATATAACTGCCTATTACATGCCTATGGGGCCATATAAAGTGCCTTTTGGACTATAACCTGCCTATACCTGCATATAGGGCCATAATTTTGCCTATAATTGCCTATGGGGGCATTAAACTGCCTATGTAATTTTATTGCTATCCATTTTTATTTTTTAAAAAATTTCCAGTAGCCGCTGCATTTTTTACCCTAGGCTTATACTCGAGTGAATAAGTTTTCCCGTTTTTGGGGGCAAAAGTAGGTGCCTCGGCTTATACTCGGATCGGCTTATACTCGAGCATATACGGTATTCCATCTTCCTATGAGAAATAAAAGCTATATCCTGGAGGGGTGGCGGGAAGGAGAGGTGTAGCCTTTGGCATCCCATTCAGTGTCTGGGTCTAGGGCTTGCTTTGCCTGGGGGCACGTCGTAGTCACTCTCCTATCTTTATGTCATTGTTCTAGTCAGCTATTTTCCAATTCTCCTGGGGTCGACAAGGGTTATTTGTTATTTGGTTTGCTTTGAATTTCTGTAATTGGTACCAATTTAATCTCCAATGGCGATAGCCGAACGGTTTAGTAGAGAGAATACGTTCCCATCTCCCTAGCTCCCATCCGACACTCCGTTAGTTATATATATACTGTATTGCTTAACATGATGTGTGGGATATTGGCCTTTTTCTCTTGAACTCTCTACAGTTTTGAAGAAATGACTATGACCCAGACGAAAGTTTGTTCGATTCTCTTTATCTTTATGGTATTTTATACACAAATATTATTATTATTTTTGCATGTAAATTTGACAGATTATATGCCAGTTGACTGATGTGTACCATTTTGTTGTTTTTCAATAAAGCTTTTGAATATGGAAAAAAGATCAGGGAGAAAGGTATAAAAACTGAAAAATCTCTAAATTGCATGCTGACCAATGCCAGGAGTCTGACCAACAAAATAAATGAACTAGAATTACTAATAGCTGAGGAAAAATATGATATAGTGGGGATAACTGAGACATGGCTGGACGAGAGCTACGACTGGGCGGTTAACTCACAGGGTTACAGTCTATTTAGAAGGGATCATAAAGACCGGAAGGGGGAGGTGTATGTCTCCATGTAAAATCCTGTCTGAAGCCAACACTGCGGGAAGATATAGGTACAGGTAATGAACATGTGGAATCACTATGGGTAAATCTACATGGGGGTAACAATAACAATATAATACTAATAGGGGTCTGCTATAGGCCCCCAAATATAACAGAACCCATAGAAGATGTACTCCTCAGGCAAATAGATGTTTACCTTTGCCAAATGGTGCAAGAACCGACTAGAGGTAAGGCCCTTCTAGACGTAATATTCACTAATAACCACAAGTAAAAAAGGTTTCATTTGGGGGTCCCTAGGAAATAGTGCCATAATAAAAAAAATTTTCCGTTTACCCTTTAAAATAGATTTTTTTTGTCAAGGACCCCAAAAAACACTGAATTTTGGGAAGGGCAAATTTTTATTTGCTCGGGGAGGTCCAAACGTATTGGGACTGGGGGAAATGTGTTTAATATGGCAAAACAAATAATAAATGGGATATTTTTTTAAAAAAACCTTAGCTCCCCCACTGTGAGAGGTACATATTTTTTGGGCAAAAAAAAAATTAGAAACAAAAAAAATCCAATGGGATCAACGGGGATGTAAAAGGGGCAATAAAAAAAAAGAAAGCTTTCATCTATAAAACAGGGGGTTATGAAGAGGCCTAAGAAACAAATAAAAAAAAATAAAGTGTGTAAAAAATGAAAAAGGCAGCAAAGCTGGAGCAGAAAGACATATTCTATAGAAAGTAAAACAAAACCCCAAAATATTTTTTAACTAAAAAAATAGTAAAAAATTAAAAAAGAAAATGTTGGGGCCGAAAAATGAGGGAGAGCTGTAGAGGGTGATGAGAAAAAAAACAAACCATTAAAAATTTTTTCTCCACTTATTTCCCAGGAGGATGAGCTTTCCCGTTGAAGGAAAGGGATAAGTAAAATAACTTAAAAAGGGTTTTTTTGTCTAACCAGGAAGAAGTCAGCACCTCTTTAAAAGATTAAAATAGACAAACCCCCGGCCCTGACGGGATAAAACCCCTGTCCCCAAGGGAGTTTTAAATAATGTCAAGATAGGCCCCCCCTTCTTAATATTTATGGACTATCTAATAACGGGGTATTCCCCCAAAAGGGTTCGCATAGCAAATGGGGCAAAATTCAAAAAGGGGTCAAAAAATTTATTCTGGAAACTAACCGTAAGCTTAAAAACCCCTTTTGTGGGTAAAAAAATTTGAAGGATTTCTCAGAGATGCATCCGGGGTTTTCTCACGAAAATAAATGTATAAAGTTTGTTCCCGCAGGGTTTAAAAGAAGGATCGGGTCTGTCAAACGTAACGGCAGTGGGGAGTGGGTCCCCTGGGGGCCAAACCCCAACGATGGGTAAGCCACCCAGGGGGGGAATTAAAAAGGGCTGGTTCTCACCAGAGCCCGCTGCAAAGCGGGATGGACTTGCTGCGGCGGATTGCTACCAGGTCGCTACCCCTGACATGACTTGCTTGTGGTGGCAGCCGAGGTGTTGCACGGTACAGAATCGTGAAGCAGGCTCGTAAGAAGTTGAAAAAGCGGATGGCAGCATAAAACTCTTCTTTAATAACGAATCCAGAGTACAAAAGATGCAACGTTTCGGCTCAAAATTAATCGATAGAGCCTTTTTCAAGCATGATTACAATGTTACAAGTGCACATATATATATATATACATAGAAGTAAACACCCCCAAGACACAAAAAACTTAAAAATCTCCAATCACTGATTACCTGTTTGAGAGCGGGACCCAATGCCGGCATATTACAAAGAACGGCGTTCTAAACTGGCTACTGCGCATGTCTGAAAACAGCGCGCATGTCCGTTATCCTATGGACTACAAATCTCCATCGCGCATGTCTGAAGAACTACAAAACTTCATTGCGCATGTCGGACATCAGCGCGCAAGTCCGTCAGGCTCAATTCACATGATACAGTCTCGTACCTGAGTATCGAGTATGTATGGAGGAGCGAGCGTATAGAGATGCTGCATCAATCCCTCAACATATCATCTCAATCTTAATATAGTCTTATAGATATCTATTATGATTTGCTTATATGTTCTGGGTCTATAGATACACTATCATGATTTCCTGGCTAAAACCCTTATGCCATGATGTCAACATCATGTATAGGGAAGAAATGTCATGAAACATGACAGCATCAACCCACCATTGATGGCACTATACTTCATCAAAACATACATAGTATGAATATGAGAAGATGTGCTAGACAACAAAAAGGCAAAGTATAGATAGCCCATAGTATATAGTGTTCAAACTTTTAGACCACATGAAAGAGAAAAAAATCACTTGTCAAAACATAGATAAATAAATGGAATGATATCTAAATAGACAAAGTTGATGATAACAGAATCTTGTAAGAGCTTTAAATAACAAAACAATAATAATGGGTCCCACACCTCCTTCTTGAACCTAAGGAGATATAAATTATATAAAAAGTATGAGTGAATAACATTAAAATGTTAAAAACAAAATGTAACAAATTATACAGGGAGTCTAAACCAGATTAGTATTAAATTCTATGTTTAAGCCATTTGGATGTAAGGATTTTAACTCGAAAATCCACTTCAATTCCTTTTTTTTTTTTCGATTCAAAAGATGCTTTATTGAAAGGTGGCAGATTATACAAAAACAAATGCAAACAGGAAGACTTGGGAATCTCCGAAAATGCACAATACATAACAATATTAGCAAAGAAGTGAGGCCCTGAGGCCTGAAACATAAGTTGAAGTGTAGTCACAATTCACAACAAAACAATCAGTGACAAGCATAAAAACGCATATAGAGATAAATGATAGTATAACAGGACTATAATGTACCTGAGATAACCAAATGTCAACAGTCCGAAAGAGTAAACATATGCATATATATGTAATATATATATAATATATAATATATATACATATATATATATATATATATATATATATACACACATATACATAGATACGCGATGGCAAGAGTACATTTAGGAAGAAAAGGAAAAAAAAAAAAAAAAAAACAGTCACACATCGGTATAGCCACTTACGGTGGCAACACTTCAAACGTGAGAATAAAAGTGGAATCACAGTTGTTCTAAATTTAGGAATTGTGGGACACAGGGAGTTTAAGAAAGGGGAGCCAAGGGGCCAACGTCCTATGGACTGTTGCACCTGACAGAGAGAGGGGCCAAGAGCTCTTCCATATGATAGATGTGGGAAACCTCGGCACACCTTTTTTTTTTTTTTTTTAGATTCAAAAGATGCTTTATTGAAAGGTGGCAGATTATACAAAAACAAATGCAAACAGGGAGACTTGGGAATCTCCGAAAATGCACAATACATAACAATATTAGCAAAGAAGTGAGGCCCTGAGGGCCTGAAACATAAGTTGAAGTGTAGTAACAATTTCAAACCTAAAAACAATCAGTGACAGCATATAAACGGCATATACAGAGTTTAAATGATAGTATAACAAGGACTATAATGTACCCTGGATAACCAAATGGCAACAGTCGAAAGGTAAACATTGCATATATAATATATTATATATATTTATATATATATATATATACACACACAATTATAATAGATACGCGATGCAAGAGTACATTTAGGAGGAAAAGGTAAAAAAAAAAAACATGCGGAGTAACGATTTTTTATAGACCGAAATTGTGGTATCAAACATGAAAAAGTAAGCTGCATCCGGGGTTTTAGGTAACACAAAGTAGAAAGCTCCTGAATAATGTCAAAAAATTGCATTCCAGAAACTCTTCAATGACTGACATTCCCACAGATATGTACCCATGGTGCCCACCATCCGCCCACACCGCTGCAAGTATCTGCACAGAGGGGATCCTTTATGCACAAGGGGAGGGGACCTCTATACCACCTGGAAGAGAACTTTGAAAGACGTTTCCTGGGCCTAGAGGCAATCAACCGCTTATGGTAGTAAGGGTGAAGCAGCGTTGCCATTTGGGGCTAGCGAGAAAGATACATGCAGTTCGTCCTCCCAGGCCTACAAATAGATGGTAATGTGGACCAGTGGGTAGAGGATAATTCCTATAAATGGAGAGATGACATGCGCGGAGGTGTAATGAGAAGGCACATTTGTTCAAAGGGTTAAAGTGGTTCCAAAAATCACCGTTCGTTTGATGGAGTTAACAAAAAGTTGGCGTAGTTGGGCATATTGAAAGAATTGAGGGGGATTAGCGTCATCTCCGTAGGGAAGGGGACTGGAGCGGGAGAATGTCAGATTTCCACCGTGGCCAGAGTATGGATGCGAAGTGGATTTATTTTGGAGGACCCGAGAAAAGAGGAAGCTTCCTGGCCTGGAGGGAATGCTGGATTATCGACTACAGGAAGTAACGGCACAGATCGATCAAATTAAAAATTATAGGAGAATTGTAAAATGAGAATCGTGGAGAGCGTATGACGAGTAGTAAATTGAGTTTTGCATACTGTTCAACCAGGAATGGAGTTCCAGATGCCAAGGGTGCGAGGCCAATGACTAAAGGAAAACCGTCCCAGCCAACCTGAGTCAAAGTTTACCGCCTCCCGGGACACCATGTCCAGGGACCGAGAGTAGGCCCGCCGCCTTATAATATTCTTGCAGTCAGGTAGGCCCAAATCCCCCAACAACTTTTATGTCTTGTTAAAAAGGGAGTAAGCAAGTCTCGGTCGATGTGAGGACCAAATGAAGTTGGTAAAAATACGCTGAACTCTCTTCCAGAACGAGTTAGGATATTATTGGGTTATGGTTTGGAGTGAGATAGGTACAGTAGTCGGGGGAGGATTGTCTTTTAAGGATGTTTACCCTTCCAACCAGGAGAACTCTCGCTTACCCCAACTATCTTACAATCCCCGCAAAGACGCCCCTTCCCCCCCCCCCCCCCCCCCCCCCCCCCCCCTCTCCCGCAACCCCTACACCCCCGTGTCTCAAAAAATTCAGAGAGAAAAAGTTTGGCTAGATCCCACGGGAATTTTAATTGCCTAGGTAGGTGATGCCCGCGGGAGGCCACACGAATGGGTAGGAGGATTTGCAGCTGGTGGAAGTTACACAAGGAGGAAGACCTATATACAGGACTTCCGATTTGGAAACATTAACTTTAAAATTGGACCAGGATCAAACGCTCCAACTCGGACATCAAAGCCGGCATAGACGTCAGTGGGTCCGTTATATAAAGCAGGAAGGTCATCCGCGAAAAGCAGAACATTTATATTCATGCACTCGACGGAGAATCCCTTAATGTCCGAGTTGGAGCGAATTGGCAGCCAGCAGGTTATCCTCACCAGAACTATAGGAGAAGGTTGAAAGTGGGCAGCCCTGTCTAGTGCCGTTATGGAATGCTAAAGGGAACTGATAAGGGAGCCATTGATTTTGAGCTGCGCAGAAGGAGAATGATAGAGGGCCATATTCTTAGATCAGAGAGAGGGCCCTATCCCTAGACGCCAGAGGGTGGGAAAATAGGCAGGGCCATGAGATCCTATCAAAGGCCTTATCGGCGTCCAGGAGACAGGACACTTCTCAGGGGAGTTCCCTGGGCGCGGGGCAGTGGATTATGTCAGCGTCTTTCGGGTATTGTAGCGGGCACTCCACATCCTGGGGTCAAATCCCTCCTGGTACGGGTGAAATCAGGCTCGGGAGGAGCGGGTTCAGCCTGTTGCCAGTAACTTGGCATATATTTTGATTTCCCACAATTTAGTAAGGAAATGGGTCTATAATGCAAAGGCTGTATGGTCTTACCGGTTTAGGGATCCCGCGTTGTGGGCCAGGGATGATTGGGCTGGGAAAAATTGGTCTGCAGAGATAAAATTGAAGGCTTCTAGCATTTTTAGGGGCAAGGGAATTCGGGAACACACTATAAATTTTGCTCGTGAAACCGTTCTGGCCTGGACTTTTCCCTCCCGGTAGACTTTTGATAACCAGAGAGAGTACTGTATAGTGAATGGACCTATATCTTCAGAAATGGCAGACACGGTAATTTGACTGGACAGGTTTCGTTATGAGATGTCCCTTAAGGGGAGCTAGGGAAGGTTGTATATTGTATAAGGCCAGAGTAGAAAGAGTGAAAGGCATTTTTAATTTCCGAGGTGGTGTGAACCAGGGCCCCAGTAGCGATTTAATGCATGGGATATGGGACTTGTAATCATGGTGGCGTAACGCTTTTAGCCAGATACGACCTGTTTTATTGCCGTATTTCATAAAAGTTACTACGGGACCTGTTTTGCAAGAATCGTTCCAGAGAATTCTAAAAGCTAATTCACTTCCAGCCTTGCAGCAAGAAGGATATGCTAACACTTCCGGGGTCAAAGCTGTTTATGTTTTGTTTCAAGACCTCCACTCGCCGACTGCGCCGCTTGCATTTAGAAGACCTATCCCCTTTGCATATCTCGCGCCGTGCCTGATCAAGACGCCCTGAGCACACACTTGAGTGCTTCCCAATTAACACATGGAGATGATGTGTCATGGGAATGATCCTATTGGTAAGTGCTCAAATGGATTGAGATAGTGTCAGGACACATACAGTATTCCAGGAGCAGAGATTCTCATGTCAGGCGCCACGACACGAGATCGAAGGAAAAACAAGAAAGCACGCAGTTAAATAGGTGGTGGTCCGACCAAGGATAGCTGCCCACAGATGTGGTGGACAAACCACGGAAGGGCACACAGGTGAGACAATAATATTAGTTATGCGACTATAGGAGTATGCGGCGCTGAGAAGAATTGAAAAAGTCCCTATCATGTCGGGTGTTGAAGGCGCCAGGGTCGCTGAGCTGGAACAAGTTGAGGCGCCTTCCTATACCTGTTTTATGGTTCTGTAGGAGAGGGCAAGATTTACCTGATGATTTTGTATAGGAGTGGTGTCCAGGGTCAAATTAAAAATCTCCGCCATAACACGACAGTTCCCTGCACTTTAGGGTCAGAATATCGTCAACTTCTGAAAAAAAGCTACTTGTCCCTGGTTAGGGGCAATACGTTAACCAGGTGAAATCTGACCCTCGATCTCAGAGATAGGATGAGTATCGAGCAGGGATCCACTCGACATTCCCGAACACGATGCGCCAGGGATTTATGGTAGGGCAATGCCACTCCCTTGGTTCTGGACTCTGGATTGTTGGCAAAAAAAACCCCCCCAGTTTTTTTTTTTTTTTTTTGGAGTATAATAATTTGTTTTGTAACGACGGGGCATGACCTATTGTAAAGTGGGTTTCTTGAAAGAAGACTATCTGATCCTTACGTTTGTGGGAAATGGTAACAAAAACCTGAGCCCTTTTTCAGGTACGTTAAGGCCCTTTGCATTGAAAGAGGCCACTGTTAAATTAGACATCATTTAAAGAAATAAAAAGACAACCAAGCACCACAACACAAAAAAAAAAAAAAGGGGGGGAGGGAGGGACTAAGAAACTAGGATGGACAAGGGAGGAGAGCCACCACAAGCAGCACAACAAGCAGTCTGGGACTATTTTAGTGTCTAGTCCCTAGCTGACAGTTAAGCCTATATCGGGACCTAAACTCATTGGGGGGGTTAAATGAATGTGATTATAAAAGCACAGAAGTCACATAAGTTGGGCTACCGTCGAAACTGATAGAATATAATCAAGATGGCAGGTCACCACGGGCATTACAGCAAACAATAAAAGAGGGGAGGCTCTATAGTAAACCTGAAAAGAGTCAAATCGACCAGCTCAATAGAGATATAGTACAATTGACAAGGCAACGGGTCACAAAGAGATCCTGTGACGACATATAGCATGTAACATATAATCATAGTATATGTATTAGAGAAACAAAATCTCAACAACCCTAACTCTGTAAGATAACATGTTAGCCATCTAGTGGGTCATCACAAAGTAATAGAGGCCATACATTACATAACCAGAAAAGGATACCAAAACCCCAAGCAAACTCCACTGCAAGGGTTCAAGTTGGTTGTGAAGATGGCGATGAGTCCGCCGGACAACGTCTTCTGCGCAGTCTTCTTGGCGGCAGTGGTTCCTGCTGTAGTAGAACGTGGGCCAAGCAGGCAGAGGAGTGGGAGTGGGCCAGGGGTGGGAGGGACCAAGATTTTGAAATGTTCAAGTCCTGAAGAAAGGACGGGACGTCATCAGGGGAGCTAAGAGATAAAGTAAAGTCGACCATTCAGACAAGGAGGGTGAAGGGGTCCCCATCTGTATGGAAGGTACCGTTCTTGAGACACTGCAATAGGGGTTTTAGGGAGGCCCTTTGAGCTAGCGTGTGTCTGGGAGAGATCCTGCAGCAATTTAGTATGGGCGAATAATCTACCGGATCGTCTGTTCTGCGGGATCTCCTTAGGATGTCTTCTTTAAGTTGGTAGAAATGTAATTCTACAAATGACATCCCTGGGGTGTTTCGGGGTCCAGGTTAGGAGGCGCAATGCCCTATTGTGCTCTGTCCATTCTCTATGAATGTGTAGAGGGGCGCCCCAAGAGGTCGTTGAATATTGTAGTTAGAACAGATTGAATGTCTGCAGCAGGACAGTTTCAGGTAAAACCACGGATTCCTTTTATAGTTGCGTCGGCTCCTGTTTCCATGTCGTTAGTTGCTGTTGAAGCGCATATTATCTGGGGTGGACTGAGGGCTAGTAGGTAGTTTGCAAGGACTTGAATAGACGCCACGGCTGAACCCTGGGATTTATCAATAGTGGACACTTTGGCGTTTTGCTCAGGTTGTTCCTTTCGAAAAACGCAAATTCTGCTTGCACTCTCCAACTATCTGCCGAGCCAAACTCGAGAGATGTCCGCTCTAGACAGCAGCGATGCAGTAAACTTGGAGTAGGTCGGTCCAGGGTGATTGTATGTCATCGAGGAGAGTGGCGGAACTTGGCTGGTGAGGAAGAAAGCTTGTAGGATGACCTGGGAGCAGGAGCGGACAGAGAAGTGGGCCCCGGAGGGCGGAAACAGGTCCCTTGGAGACCGTCCGTCCTGGTTAGGTGACAATACCTGGTGAAACCTGAGAGGGTATTAAGCATCTGAGTAGGCGACGGAGGCCACCAACTGGGCCAAAGCTTCCGATATAGGAGATGATGCGTTGAACCCTGGTTGTTCTGGGTGGGCTGTGGATGTTTACCACCAACGACGATCACCGGTAGACCACATGTGGCGACGGCATTAATCCATCGGTGAGGGATTTGTGTGAACACGTGTTAGGGTGTGCAGTAGCGGGTGGCAGGACTGACAATGGTGGCGGGGAAGCATTCGTGGTAACTGCGTACAGTCACGTTTTTGGTAGTGCAGGAGATAATGTACCTGTATGAGAGGGAGACGAAGAGTGCAAAGGCCCCAGGGGGTGCTGCAGCACTGGTAGCAGAGGCAAGGACACTTGCTGAGGAGAGGCACAGGGAGACTCCAAAATATGAAGTGGAGGCATCAGGAGTGGCACCCAGATGTCCTGCAGTCAACCAGGGGCAGGAGAGGGCTAACAGGGGTATGGAGTTAAATTGTGGGGGATGGCAAGTGTCCCATTGTAGTTGATGGAGGTGATGGCAGGGCAAGTGTCCATATCAATGAGGAGGGTATTGTCCCCCAACCCCTGCGTTGTACCTGTATCTGTGAGGAGAAGAGGGAGCTGGAATCCAATCCCTCTATGACAGGGTAACCGCTGGCGGTAGCATCCATGTGCTGCCTGTGAAGTCTGCTAGGAGTAGCCCAGGAGACCGGGTGATCAGGCAGGATTCGGAGGACACTCAAGGGCGGGTAGTTGGTCGCAGCGCCGGGCTGTCGGGCGCCTTCCTCCCTTGCCGAAGTCAGGACAGGGAGGACCCGGACGCAGACAGTGTCGCGGGCGCACCCGCGAGCGAGGACGTCCCTCTCCGCTTGACGTAGGGAGTCGGGTGAGTCCCTCGGCAGATGCGGCGGGTCCCGATTCTTGAGGGGTGCCGCGCGCTCTCCTGTAGGCGGCCGCTCTGAGCACTTGGCGCGCCGCTGCACTTATTGCAATTGTTCCGCGGGCCAGGGGTAACCGGGGAGTTTTCCACGGGCGAAGGTGATAAGTCCCCATATCCCTCTGGGATGAAGTGGGTGGATAAAATTGGGGGGGAGACAGGGGCTTGTTAGCCCCTTCTGTTGGAGGTTTTCCCCATGAGGAAGATGTGCGCAGCAGCAGAAATTGGTATTTTAAAACTTCTCAACGGAGCCATGTTGTGATGCGGCCTCACGCTGCCATGACCAAAAACCACGCCCCCCCAAATTTCTTTTTTAACAGCAAATTTCTCTCGACTCCCCTCATCTTCTCAGAGGGGCACATGGATATATCATCTTGAACCTCAACTGGGATATAGAATGATTTCATTCAAGAAAATGACGTGCTACCGGTTAAAATTCTAACATTCTTTCGTATCGTACTTTGATGTTTGTTGATACGCTCTCTCACTTACCATAGTTGTGTCCCCTATATCAAAATTTTATAAAGGGGAAGATAATTCATATAGATGGCATAGGAACTTCGGTTGTAAATCTTTCCTTGATTCTAATCAATTTGCCTGTCATTGGATGGTGAAAACTATCACCTTTAATTATATTGTTGCAATTGCAACAATTAAGGCATGGGAAATTACCAGTTTTTGGTGGTGCCAAAAAGGATTGTTCTGACCTGAAGGAGGCGGGAGATCAGCCTTCACTAATCTATCCCGCGATGGTTTTTACTCCTTCTATAGGGCCATCATGGGGTTTCGGAAAATTCAATCACGCAGGGTAAGCCTTCTGCAAAAAATTATGCCATTCCTTCTTCAGGGACTTCAGCTATTTTGAGGCCTAATCTTACCATATGTAGTGGCAAAAAGGGATTTCTAATTGTTAACTTTGTCTTTTTGGGTTTCAAAGTGTCAGACCTTTTAAACCCTACTAACACAATCCTTAATTCGATTCAAACAAGGGCTTAGGATAGCCCCAATTGATATAAACTTTTGAAAAATTTCCTCATCTTAGTATCAATTCTCGTTCTCATAGATACATTATCATGACCCCTCAATAATGGCTCCAAGGGAGTGTATCCAACATATGTCTGGGGTGATAGCTGTATAATACAAAAGATTTTTTTTATCTGTTGCTTTACACATACAAATCCATCTCAAGCCTATCATTAACAATGTATACCTTAGTGTCCAGAATTCAATAGAAACATGGACCACTACTTTTGTGGAAACTCAGACAGGTCTACATTGATTGAGAAAAGATATGGGAAACAGTTCCAATTCTTCTAATGATCCTGTACAAATGAGAAATAAACATTCATCGATGTATCGCACACCATACAGGATGTGTCCGAGAACCAGATTGTAAATACGTTCCTCACTCAAGCGCTGCATATAGATGTTTGCATAGGTGGTGCCACATTGGGACCTGCATGGCAAGTGCACGCCTCTGGAGAAAAAAAACTTGTCCCCAAAGAGGAATAATTCCTCCTTGGAGGACATTCTCCAGTAGAGAGAGGGAATAAAACTTGAGTATTCGGAGCACAACCCGCGTCGGTCAGCGCTCCGACACTGTGATAAGCCATAGGAGTGTTCTATCGATGTGTACAGTGAGCACTACATCGTATGTCACCAGGTCACACCATTCTGGAATTCTAATCTTTCGTATTTTACAAAGGAATATCTGTTGTGGTTTTGTTATTGGTGGAGATCTGCCGTGGCAAAGGACCTCAAGGACGTTGTCATGAAAAATGGCAAATATTGCTAAGATAGACACTCTGCCCGAGCAATAGGTCTACCATGCGGATCTATCAAGAATTATGTATTTTGGGAAGAATTACAGTATTGAGTGACCTGGAGAGTTACCTTGAGGAAA
This sequence comes from Phyllomedusa bahiana, assembly GCA_025379985.1. Classification (NCBI taxonomy): domain Eukaryota; kingdom Metazoa; phylum Chordata; class Amphibia; order Anura; family Hylidae; genus Phyllomedusa; species Phyllomedusa bahiana. The sequence goes on along the minus strand of JAODAL010024823.1, from coordinate 28,715 downwards.
TTTCCAATTTTTCAGCAATGATTCTCTTCTTCTCCTTTCACATATCGCTCGATCAACAAGTTGATTGACTTCTTTCGTAATTTTAAATTTTGGGTCACCGTCCAGCGAATAATATACATCCTATCTGCTAATTGCGATGAATTCTCACATTCATTACTTGACTCTGTCCATTCACCAGGGACCGCTCCCCCCTTTATCCGTGGTTTTAAAAACAACCCAAAGGATTGTTCATGAGCTCACTCAGAGCCCTTATCTCATTTACTGACAAGTTTGCCTATCTGAGATATCCTGATCTTTCAATAATTCATTTTATCTGTTGTGAGTTTTAAAGTAGTTTCAACAATGTGATTTGTTTGAAATGGCGGAGAAATCACTCCTCACTCTCAAATCCAAATCTTTCAAACAAATAAGACTATCCTTGAATCCGTTCATATTTTTCTCAAATTCATCCCCTTTATTTTTATCATTAAAGAATGCTTTAAGATGTAAACGTCTAAAAAATTGTTGTAGATCAATTTCGAATTGAAACCAATCAAATGAAGTTGAGGGACTGAATGACAAACCTCTATTTAACACGCAAATTTCTGAATCTGAAAGTGACAACGAAGAAATATTAACAACGAGATTCACCTCCTCATTTATTTCTGGGGATGTCTCCTGGTTGTTGGTCTGACTGAATTCTCCCTCTGTTTGTTCATTCTGCCTCTCTGATTCCTTCTTTTGTGCTCTACGATGTTTCCGGTCCCCCCTCCTGAGGCTTCTCCTTTTTCTTGGTTCCGTCCCTCTAAAAAAATCAGACCTAATTGACACATCAGTTGAATCAGAATCCATAGTTGTATAACCAAACTTACTTCGATTAAATTTCTGAAAAGTCTTTCTAGCTGGAATACGTTGATTATGTTGTCCTTGCCAATTATAAATCCTTCCACCCTCATTATCCTCAAGATCTCTATGCCATTTGTCTCGCTTCATTCTTTCAATTTCAGCCTTATGTCTAGCCAATTTTTGTCCCAGTTTTTCCTTAAAGGACCCAAAATCATCAATTGATAACAATGCCTTAATCTGCATTTCACACACTTCAACATCATTTTGTAATGAAGAATGTTAAATAGAGGAGTTAAATGAAGAGTGTTAAATAGAGATTTGTCGTTCAGTCCCTCCACTTCATTTGATTGTTTTCAATTCGAAATTGATCTACACACATTTTTTAGACGTTTACGTCTTAAAGCATTCTTTAATGATAAAAATAAAGGGGATGAAGTGAGAGAATATGAGACGGATTCAAGGGATAGTCTTATTTGTTTGAGAGATTTGGATTTGAGAGTGAGGAGTGATTTCTCGCCACCTCAAACAAATCACATTGTTGAAACATACATTAAACTCACAACAGATAAAATGAGATTATTGAAAGATCAGGATATCTCAGATAGGCCAAACTTGTCAGTAAATGAGAGAAGGGCTCTGAGTGAGCTCATGAACAATCCTTTGATTGTTGTAAAACCAGCGGATAAGGGGGGAGCGGTCATGGTGATGGACAGAGTCAAGTATGAATGTGAGATTCATCGGCAATTAGCAGATGAGGATGTATATATTCACCTCGACAGTGACTCAAATATAAAAAGTAGGACGTAAATCAATAAAGTTGTTGATCAAGCGATATAGGAAAGGATCATTGATGAAAAATTGGGAAATTTCCTCAAGGTCCCCAGTCACTCCAATACTGTATATTCTTCCCAAAATACATAAATCTTTGATAGATCCGCCTGGTAGACCTATTGTCTCGGGCAGAGGGTCTATCTTTAGCAATATTGCCATTTTTCTTGACAAAGTCTTGAGGTCCTTTGCCACGGCTGCTCCCTCCTATATCAAAACACATCAGATTTCCTTTGTAAAATACGAAAGATTAGAATTCCAGAAGGGTGTGTCCTGGTGTCATTCGATGTAGTCTCACTGTACACATCGATAGAACACTCTGATGGCTTATCAGCAGTGTCGGGAGCGCTGACCGACGCGGGTTGTGCTCTGAATTACTCACGTTTTCTCCTCTCTCTTCTGGAGATTGTCCTCAGGAGGAATTATTTCCTCTTTGGGGACAAGTTTTTTATCCAGAGGCGTGGCACTGCCATGGGGTCCAATGTGGCCCCACCTATGCTAACATCTATATGGCAGCGCTTGAGGAGGAACGTATTTATCATTCTGGGTTCTTGGAGCACATCCTGCGTTGGTGGCGATACATCGATGATGTTTTTCTCATTTGTACAGGATCATTAGAAGAATTGGAACTTTTCCATTCTTTTATCAATCAATGTAGACCTGGTCTGAGTTTCACAAAAGTAGTGTCCAGTGTTTCTATTGAATTTCTGGACACGAAGGTATACATTGTTAATGATAGTCTTGAGACGGATTTGTATGTGAAAGCAACAGATAAAAATAATCTTTTGTATTATGAAAGCTATCACCCCAGACATATGTTGGATTCGCTCCCTTGGAGCCAGTTATTGAGGGTCAGGAGAATTGTATCTGATGAGACGAGAATTGATACTAAAATTGAGGAAATGTGTCAAAAGTTTATTCAATGGGGCTATCCTAAGCCCTTGTTGAATCGAATTAAGGATTGTGTTAGTAGGGTTAAAAGGTCTGACACTTTGAAACCCCGAGACAAGAAGGTTAACAATAGAATCCCTTTTGTCACTACATACGGTAAGATAGGCCCCAAAATAGCTGAAGTCCTGAAGAAGGAATGGCATATTTTGCAGAAGGGCTTCCCTGACGTGATTGAATTTTCCGAAACCCCGATGATGGCCTATAGAAGGAGTAAAAACCTTCGGGATAGATTAGTGAAGGCTGATCTCCCGCCTCCTTCAGGTCTGAGACAATCCTTTTTGGCACCACCAAAAACTGGCAATTTTCCATGCCTTAATTGTTGCAATTGCAACAATATAATTAACCCCTTCCCGACAGTGGGCGTATGCAGACGCCCTAGCGGGAAGTGACTTCCCGCAAATGGACGTATGCATACGCCCTGGCGATCGCGCGGGCTTGCGGGAGAGCCGCGCGCGATCGCGTCATGGAACCATTTGTAAATTAACGGTGGCTTCATTCCCCATCACCCCCGGCCGGTGTGAGCGGTGAAAAAACGCAATCATTACCGCAGCCTGTCATGGCCGTGATAATAATGCCGCAGGCAGGAGGAGTGAGTTCCTCTGCTACATCGGCGAGGCAAGCAGCACAATGCCGCTCGCCCGTCTCCTACCAGACTCCCCGGATGCTGTCTGAATGCATCCGGGTAGTCTGTTACGTCACCATCCCCACAATGCATTGTGGGCATGGTGTCACTATTTTGCCATGGCACCTATGCACAGCAGTAACGCGGTGCACAGATCGCCTCTTCAAACATCAATCTAATGATTGCTTTTCCCCAGTGGGGATTTGCAGTTACAAATCCTCACTGGGGAAAATTAAAAAAAATGTGAAAAAGTAAAAAAAAAAAGTAAAAAAAGTAAAACACAAACAAAAAATAAAATTAAAACACATACACTGCCCTTCCCCTTTACAAACGAAAACGCCCCAAAAAAGAAAAAAAATAAATAAAGTACCCATATTTGGTATCGCCGCGTGCGTAACGATCCACACTATAAATCTGTCATGTTAATTAACACGTATGATGAACGCCGTAAAAAACAAAAACAAAACACAGTCACAGAATTGCGATTTTTGTGCATCCTGCGGCACATTAAAATGGAATAAAAAGCGATCAAACCATATAAATCCCAAAGTTGTACCAATTAAAACGTCATTTCATCCCGCAAAAAAAAGTTCTTACACGCCCTCTGTATACGGAAAAATAAAAAAGTTAGGGCTCTCAGAAGACAGTGATGCATAAATATTATTTAACACAAAAAAAAACACTATTTTTTTTAAAGTGCTTCAATATAAAAAAAACTATATAAATGGGTATCGCCATAATCGTATCGACCCTGAGAGTAAAGCAACGGGTCATGGATACTGCACGGTGAGTGCTGTGAAAAATAAAAATAAAAAAACACTACTAGGTTGCGAAATTTTCTTCACCCCCCTTTCCCAAAAAAAACGGATTTAAAACTGATCAAAAAGTCTGCCCCCCCAAAAATGATACCAATAAAAACATCAACTCATCCCTCAAAAAACAAGCCCCTACACAGCTCCGTACATAGAAAAATAAAAAAGTTATGGCTCTCAGACTATGGCGATGAAAAAACGTTTTTTTCCTTTTTGAATAAAAGTGTTTTTATTGTGTAAAAGCAGTAAACATAAAAATAAATACAAATTGGGTATTGCTGTAATCGTATCGACCTGCTGAGTAATACTAGCATGTCCCGCTATACTGCACGGTGACCGCTGTTAAAAATAAAAATAAAAAACACTACCAGGAATGCTGTATTTTGTTCAAAATGCCTCACAAAAAACCTTAATAAAAAGTGATCAAAGCGGCATATGCCCCCCATAATGGTACTAATAAAAACGTCAACTTATCCCACAAAAAACAAGCCCATAATCAGCTCCGTATACAGAAAACTGAAAACGTTTTTGGCTATCAGAACAGGACAACATAAAAACGCATTTTTTTTAGACCTATTTTTATTGTGTAAAAGTAATAAAACAAAAAAAAACTATATAAAATCTATATCATTGCAATTGTACCGAACCCCTAGTAAAGATATCCTGTCATTGATACTGCACGGTGAACGCTGTAAAATTGAAGCCCAAAAAACAATGGGGGAACTGCGTTTTTTCCCCCCATTTTCATAGCCCAATGCAAACAAAAAAAAATTGGAACACCTGTGCACCCAAAAGTACAATACACCCCTAGAAGAGATCTATGAGGCGTGCTGAATCCAAAATGGGTGACTCCTGGAAGGTTTCACCTGTTCTGGTATTTGGGGGCTTTGTAAATGCGACATGGCCCCACCAAAATCTGCGTTCCAAAATCCAAGTAACACTCCCTCCTTATACGCCCTGCCATGCGCCCAAACAGCAGTTTACACCCCACATGTATGGTATTGCCGACTTGGAAAAAAATTGTGTAACAAGGTTTGGGTGTTTTTTTACCAGATGCCTGTAAAAATTAAAAATTTTCAGCTAAAATTGCAGATTATTGGAAAAAAAATTTTTTTACATTTCACAGCTAACGCTAAAAATTTTTGTGACACCCTGTGGGGTTGATATGCTCACTACACCCCCTGGATATATTCCTTAAGGGGTGTAGTTTTTCCAATTTGGGGGTATTTTAGGGGAGTTTATTAATTTTTAGCACCTTAGGGTGTCCGCAAAACTGAAATGGCCCCTAAATAAAATCGTAACGAAAATGAGACCCCCCGAGTCCCAGTAGGTGCTCCTCCTATTTCTGGGGCTTGTGGTTGAGCCCAAAAAATGCACTAGGGCCACATATGGGAAAATCTCTGAAAACGGCAGAATCTGGGGAAATCAATATTAATTTGCATTTCCCTGATCACATTTACCGTATTCTTGTGAATAATGCATAAATATTGAAAATTTGCAAAAAAAAGTAAAATTTTGAAACTTCACTTCCACTTTGCTTTAATTTCTGTGAAACACCTAATGGGTTAATAAACTTCCTAAATGCGGTTTTGAATACTTTAAGGGTGTAGTTTCTTAAGAGGTCATTTATGGGGGTATCTAAAAATACAGGTCAATCAAAGTCACGTTAAACTGGACTGGTCCCTAAAAAAATGTGGGCTTGCAAATTTTGTTGAAAATTGAAAATTACTACTTTAAATTTTTAAGCCCCCTAATGTCGTAAAAAAAAAAAAGACATTTAAAAAATGATGCCAAACTACAGCAGACATTGGTAGAGCTATTTATAATCTATTTTGAGTGGGAAAAACTATCTGTCTTACATCAGAAATTTTTGAAGTTTAAAATTGGTAAATTTTTCAAATTTCAAAAAAAGATTTTTTTTATATTTTTCACAAATAAACAAGCATTTTTTGGACCAAAATTTCTTACTATCTTAAAGATAATGTGTCCGAGCAAACAATATATGAATCAAATGGATAGTTTAAAGTGTCAAAAAGTTATTCTCACATAAAGTGACACATGACAGATTTAAAAAATGGGGCTCTGTCAGAGAGGCCAAAACTGGCTCCGGCGGTAAGGGGTTAAAGGTGATAGTTTTCACCATCCGATGACAGGCAAATTGATTAGAATCAAGGAAAGATTTACATGCCGAACTTCCTATGCCATCTATATGATCATCTGCCCTTGTAGTAATATTTATATAGGGGAAACAACTATGGAAGTGAGAAAGCGTATCAACAAACATAAAAGTACGATACGGAGAAGAATGTTAGATTTACTGGTAGCACGTCATTTTATTGAATGAAATCATTCTATATCCCAGTTGAGGTTCAAGATGATAGATCATGTGCCCCCTCTGAGAAGAGGTGGGGATCGAGAGAAATTGCTGTTAAAAAAGGAATTTAAGTGGATTTTCGAGTTAAAATCCTTAATCCAAATGGCTTAAACATAGAATTTAATACTAATCTGGTTTAGACTCCCTGTATAATTTGTTATATTTTGTTTTTAACATTTTAATGTTATTCACTCACCCTTTTTATATCATTTATATCTCCTTAGGTTCAAGAAGGAGGGGACCCTATACCCCCTGGAGAGAACTTTGAATGACGTTTCCTGGGCCCTAGAGGCAATCACCGCTCTATGAGTAAGGGTGAAGCAGCGTTGCCATTGGGATAGCGAGAAAGATACATGCAGTTCGTCCTCCCAGGCCTTACAAAAAGATGGTAATGTGGACCAGTGGGTAGAGGATAATTCCATATAAATGGACGAGATGACATGCCGCGGAGGTGTATTGAGAAGGCACATTTGTTCAAAGGGTGAAAGAGGTCTCCCAAAATCACCCGTTCGCTTGAAGGAGTTAAAAAAGTGGCATAGTTGGACATATTGAAAGAAAGAGAGGGGATTAGACGTCATCTCCGTAGGAAGGGACTGGAGTGGGAGAATGTCAGATCCCCGTGCCAGAGTATGGAAGCGAAGTGGATTTATTTTGGAGGACCCGAGAAAAGAGGAAGCTTCCAGGCCTGGAGGGAATGCAGGATTATCGACTACAGGAAGTAACGGCCCAGATCGATCAAGTAAATTATAGGAGAATTTGTAAATGAGACTCGTGGAGAGCGTATGACGCTTCGTAAATGAGGTTGGATACCTGTCATCCAGGGATTGAGTCCAGATCCAAGGGAGCGAGGCCAAAGACAAAGGACAAACTGTCCCAGCCAACTGAGTCCAAAGTTTACCGCCTCCCGGGCATACCATGTCCAGGACCCGAGAGTAGGCCGCCGCCATATAATATTTCTTACAGTCTGGTAGGCCCAAACCCCCAGCGCTTTTATGTCTTGTTAACAGAGAGTAAGCAAGTCTCGGTCGATGTGAGGACCAAGTGAAGTTGGTAAAAATACGCTGAACTCTCTTCCAGAACGAGTTACAAGATTCTGTTATCATCAACTTTGTCTATTTAGATATCATTCCATTTATTTATCTATGTTTTGACAAGTGATTTTTTTCTCTTTCATGTGGTCTAAAAGTTTGGACACTATATACTATGGGCTATCTATATTTTGCCTTTTTGTTGTCTAGCACATCTTCTCATATTCATACTATGTATGTTTTGATGACGTATAGTGCCATCAATGGTGGGTTGATGCTGTCATGTTTCATGACATCTTCTTCCCTATACATGATGTTGACATCACGGCATAAGGGTTTTAGCCAGGAAATCATGATAGTGTATCTATAGACCCAGAACATATAAGCAAATCATAATAGATATCTATAAGACTATATTAAGATTGAGATGATATGTTGAGGGATTGATGCAGCATCTCTATACGCTCGCTCCTCCATACATACTCGATACTCAGGTACGAGACTGTATCATGTGAATTGCGCATGTCGGACTTGCGCGCTGATGTCCGACATGCGCAATGAAGTTTTGTAGTTCTTCGGACATGCACGATGGAGATTTGTAGTCCATAGGATAACGGACATGCGCGCTGTTTTCAGACATGCGCAGTAGCCACTTTAGAACGCCGTTCTTTGTAATATGCCAGCATTGGGTCCCGCTCTCAAACAGGTAATTAGTGATTGGAGATTTTTAAGATTTATCACGTTTGTAAATCACATGTGATTGGAAGAACACTTTTCCATTATGTCACTAGATATTTGATTGGTTTTTGTGTCTTTGGGGTGTTTACTTCTATGTATATATATATATGTGCACTTGTAACATTGTAATCATGCTTGAAAAAGGCTCTTTCACTTAATTTTTAGCCGAAAAGTTGCATCTTTTGTACTCTGGATTCGTTATTAAAGAAGAGTTTTATGCTGACATCCGCTTTTTCAACTTCTTTGGTTCTTGTTGGTGAGAGTAGGGTTCTCTCACCTTAGGATGATCTGATGCATTGGTGCTTCTTTTGAGGATACAATTTGGGACTTCAGTGCTGGTCTACGTATATTTCTATTGAAGCAGACTCGTAGTCGGGGACAGGAAGAAAGTCAGGACAGGCGGCAGTGGTTCGTAGTCAGGGACAGGCAGAAGGTCAGGACAGGCGGCCATGGTTCGTGGTCAAGTGACGGAGGCAGAAGGTACGGTACACAGTAGACAAACAAGATACTCAGGAATGCTTCCTCTCTAGGCACAGGGCACTATCAATTCGGCAAGGTGCTAAGGAAGGGGCATGGCTTAAATAGAGTCAGCGCCCGGTGAGACCAATTACCGGCACACTGTCCCTTTAAATTTGCCTGTAGTGCTGCGCGCACTAGGGGGCGAGCGCTCCCGGCCGGCAGCAGGAGCGCCCGCCGGGACGGAAACAGGGTGTGGCGAGGTAAGTGGGACTGCGGACTGCGGTGTCGGGCGCAGCTGAGGACGAGGCGGAGGTGCGGATGTGCCTGCGACCCGACACAGGGGTCGCAGGGACACCCGTAACACAAACTAATCTCATCAGCTTCTATGAGGAAGTCAGTGCTAGACTGGATCAGGGTGAGGCATTGGATGTCATATATCTAGATTTTTCTAAAGCATTTGATACGGTGCCACATAAAAGGTTGGTAAGTAAAATGAGATTGCTTGGACTGGGGGAAAATGTGTGCAAGTGGGTAAGCAACTGCCTCAGAGATAGAAAGCAAAGGGTGGTAATTAACGGTGCATACTCAGACTGGGTCTCTGTTACTAGTGGGGTACCATAGGCGTCAGTATTGGGCTCTATCCTCTTTAATATTTTCATTAATGATCTTACATATGGATTGCACAGTAGAATATCGATCTTTGCAGACGATACTAAGCTTTGTAAAGTAATCAACAAAATAGAGGAATGTGTTATTACAAAGGGATCTGGATACGTTGGAGGCCTGGGCAGAGAAATGGCAGATGAGATTTAACACAGATAAATGCAAGGTTATGCACATGGGAAGGAAAAATCCATTACATGATTACATGTTAAATGGAAAAACGCTGGGTAAAAGGGACATGGAGAAGGACTTGGGAATCCTGGTGGACAGTAAACTTAATTGTAGCAGCCAGTGTCAAACAGCAGCTGCCAAGGCAAATAGGATCATTAGAAGGTGTATAGATGCACATGATGAGAACATTATTCTTCCATTATATAAGTCACTGGTTAGACCACACATGGAATATTGTGTCCAGTTTTGGGCACCAGTGCACAGGAAAGGCATTGTAGAGCTTGAACAGGTACAAAGGCGGGCAACAAAAATAATAAAAGAACTGGGTGGACTACAATACTCAGAAAGATTAGCAAGATTAGGGTTATTTAGTTTAGAGAAAAGACAGCTTCGTGGGGACATAATAAATATGTTTAAATACATCAAAGGTCAATATAGAGATCTTTCCCAAGATTTATTTATACCCAGGACTGTATCTAGAACAAGGGGGCATCCTCTACATCTGAAGGAAAGAAGGTTTCTACATAAACATAGAAAGGGATTCTTTACTGTGAGAGCAGTGAGACTATGGAATTCTCTGCCAGAGGGACTTGTCATGGTGAATTCAATAACAGAGTTCAAAAGGGGTTTGCATGCATTTCTGGAGCATAATAATATAACAAGTTATAGTGACTAGGATTCTGGAGAGTGGTCGTTGATCCAGGGATTTTTCCGATTGCCAGATTGGAGTCGGGAAGGAATTTTTCCCTAAAATGAGGACAATTGGCTTCTACCTCATTGGGGTTTTTTGCCTTCCTCTGGATCAACACCTTAGCACAACAGGCTGAACTAGATGGATGTCTTGTCTTTTTTCGGCCTTACAAACTATAAAACTATAAACATGACAAAAAGTTGAAAATAATTGTGCTAAGAACTGACATGCATGGCTTGATAAGTCCAACCTATTGTGTTTTCAATATATGCTACTTAACAGAACATCTACAGAGTCAAACTCTAGCTGCTTCTTTTAAGACACATTGGCCCTCATTTACTATCACTGTGACAGGCAGTCTAAAAATTAACCAGATTTATGACAGTGGCTCATGCTGCTTGTTAAATTTTGGCGCAATTTTGCTGCAGACTTTGGCACAGCATGTCACATCATAACCACACCCACTTTTCCTGTGAAGTCACACCTGCTTGTCTGTAAGCCTAGCCAACCTGTCGAATAGTGTGCAGAAACTGTCTTAAGTCCTTAATAAAAGGGAAATGTATGAAGACTGTCTGTGTTACCCATAGCAACCAATCAGAGCCCCTCTCATTTTTCAGAGCACTATATGAGATGAAAGGGGAGCTCTAATTGGTTGCTGTGGGCAACAAAGAAAGTCTTAGACCTAGACAGTTTTCATACATATGGCCCTAATTGCTTCTGCGACATGCTACATTTTAGCCACATTTGGCACATTTTAGGATACTTTTTTGGTGCAACTGCATTAGTAAATGAGGGCCATTGTGCCCACCTCAATAGATATCAACATATTCTTGATTTTTACGTGTAAGTTGTGGAAGAAGTGGGGGAGTAGAGTTAGGCTGCGTTTATATGGCAAAGACCAAAAACCGTTCGGAATTTCAGATCGGTATTTGGTCTTTTTTGGCATGCAGGGGGACGGCTTTTCTCCGCAGTTTGCGGATTCAAGCCCTTCCCCTTCACACCCCCGAAAAACTGGCAGAAAAAATGTACTTGTTCTAAGTTTTTCAGACTGTGGTGTAAAAAAATTTCCAGCGGAATATCCGTGCAGTGGGGAATGCTACACGGATTTTCCATTGAAGTCTATGGGGGAGCGTTGCTTGTCGGTTTTCAGACAATTTGTAAAACAGCAAACCGTCTGAAAAAACAACAAATAACCTGTGCCATGGAAACAAGCCCTTATAGAATAGGACATTATTTGATGCCAAAGTTGCTTACCATTAGTACTTAGTAAAATCTGACCAATACTATTTACTTTTCTACACCATTTTTTTTTTACTAAACCAGAAAGTTGTATTTTTGTTATCTGAGTTATGCAGTGGATAAGAATGAAAACATGATTAGTCTGATAATTTAACTAGTTCCATTATTTTTAGTCTTATCTTTGGTTCTGTGAAAAGTAAATATGACTCAGCATTAACATACCTCTCTATTAATGGTTGCAGCTATTATTCAGGGCATTCACGATGATCAAGAAAAGTCCAAACTTTTCCTTTTTCCTCTTTTCTTTGAATGTATTAGTTGCATTTTCTTCAGCAGAAATATGTGCTTTTCTAAAGGTTCCTTGTTACATTTTTATTTATTAATATTTTTGAGTTACAAGAAAACTGACAATATAGCACAGTTCATATAAAATATAGCGCATCAAATACACTAGTATGAACCATGGAAAAACAAAACAATGCCAGTACAGAGCAAGATAGCAAAAGAGCAGTGTCATTACCTTAGAATGGTATAAGGTCAATACAGCAAAGTACATGACATACTCAAATATAAAAAGGAGATGAGATCCAGATATCCAGGTTCTTCTCAGGTAAACACTTTTCTGAGGATCGGTAAACAAAGTCAACTCACAAGCACAATGGAAGTTTGTAAATACTTGTTCTAAAAGTTGCTTAAAGGGAATGTGTCATCAAAAAAATGAGTCTTCGTTTAAGTCCCATTTTTATGTTAAACATATTTTTTAGGAATTTTTTTTTAAATTTTTCATATCACTTTCAATATTTTTTAATAATTCTTAAGTCTTGCAGTTTTCACTTTGGCCACTGGGCCTTGTTTGCACTGATTTAACAGCAGTCAGAGAGATGCTTTACAGTAGCTTCATGCACATAGGAGACTTAAGACTGACTCAGTCCCATTCACTCCTGCTCTGTGACCTGGGACGAAGTCACTGTGCAGAGAGGTGAAAGGGTGAACTGGGACTCCTTTTGTGACTGGTGGATCCTGTGTTATCTATTCACACTGGTGTCTCCTTTCAGTTGGAACCTCTTTGTGCTGATAATGGGCAGACAACTGAGAATCTTTCTGTACAGAACAGGAAGTGTCAGACTATTATTAGGCTTAGTGGCCAAAGTGAAAGTTGCAGGACTTAAGAATTATTAAAAAATACTGAAAGTGATATGGATAATTAAAAAAAAAAATCTTAAAAATGTGTTTAACATAAAAATGTGAGTTAGTTTAACTGTGTTTTTATTGGGTTTTAACAAGAACAGATTTACATCTATGTAGTAAAACAGTGATCATTAACATCAATGCGATTGTATCAAGAAACAATGAATAAACAGAACTTTACAATACATTGTCTCAGCGTTTTGATTAACAGGACTAATGCCTCTGGGGGCCCTAGAGGCGTTTTAGTAGGCTTCTAATAAAAGTATTTAGAGTAATTACTACAAAGAAATGCAGAATACAAAAGAAACCAGAAACATAACTTTTTATCAACAACCAGACAATTGACAAGACATACAAGGTTATGGGGGAGGAAGGAGACTAACATTGTCACAATTGGGTACCGATAAACGATTATCTCATTACTGTATGGCATTATGTCCCTCTAGCTATATTGTAAGAATCCCACTGAGACCAAGTCTCTTCAAATTTATCAAGAGTATTATTCAGAGAGGCCAAGAGTTGCTCCATCACCCATATTTAAGCCTGCAAAGTATATCCTCTAGCATAGGAGCATTATTGCGTTTCCAAAATATGGAGACTAAACATCTCGCTGCCGTTAGAATGTGCAGGATTAAACGTAATGTATTTTTCCTGACTGAGGGGAACTGAATGTTCATTAGGAAGCATATTGGAGTCATAGGTAGCTTAGCTCCCGTAATATCCTCCACCAGTGTTTTAACCTGTCTCTAGTAACTCTTTATTAGTGTGTAATCTCAGAAAATATGGAAGATATCTGCTTCCCGAGCCCCACACCTCCAACAACGATCCGAAATACCTGGGTTCATTTTGTGCAATATGGAAGGTGTATGATACCATAGCATGATAATTTTATATTGGTTTTCCTTATATAGATTACATTGGGACATCTGACCCGCTCTCCTCCATACCAATCGCCACTCCTCCCTGGTAAGTTGTCTTCCCAGGTAGCCCTCCCACTTAGCCATGTAAGGATGACTAGGAAGATCCTCAGGATGGGGGTTCAACAATATGGAGTATATTTGGGAGATCAAACCCCTAGTCGAGGTATAAAGTTTACATGTCAATTCAAATCTCGTAGGTTGGGCAACTCTACTACCCTCCCAGCACTGATCAAGATAAGTGGACAATTTGTAAATAAGAATAATAGCTACTATTTGGTATTTGAAATCGCTCCGGTAAAGTTTTAAATGGGATAATATGTAACGTTTTATAATCTACAATGTCCGCCACTCTGAAAAGCTGCCTATCATACCATGGCTTCATGGATAATCCCTCCATACCAACCGGAAACAAAGGATTAAATGGAAAAGAGGTCATTGCAGAAGATGATGAGCATAGCCCAAACCTTCTAGCGCAATGGTTCCACACTTCCCTCGTCAATCTAATGGGCCCCAATAGTGGGCCATTCACTTGAGCATGCGAAGTTGCCCACAACAATGAGTTAGGATGCACCGGGGCCATCCACAGTTTCTCGATTTCAGCCCATTTAGAGTATGCATAAAGAGTTGAGCAGCCCAGTAGTATTTTTTTAAGTCGGGAACCGCCAGTCCACCATCTTTCTTTCCCGCCAGCATCACTTCCCTTCCTATTCTCTGCCTTCGTGATCCCCAGATTAACTTCAGGATCGACCTCTGCATGGCCTTTAAATGAGCAATGGGTACGGGAACCGGAAGCGCCTCAAATAAGTACAGTACAGTAGTCATTTTGACCGCTGAGATTTTCCCCAGTAAAGAGAGTGGTAAGACTTGCCATCTCTGCAATAACACTCGTATCTCTTGATACATTTTTGGAAAGTTATTATTATATAAGGAGCAGTAAGAGGTTGTCAAATTTACCCCTAGATATTTCAAAGAGGCAGACCTCCAATTGTAGCAATAATTACTCTTTAATAAATTCAACTCCCCAGGAGGGATATTAAGCAGGAGAGCCTCCGTTTTTGTAGTATTAATTTTGAAACCTGAGAGGACAAAAAATTTAGATAGTAAGGAGTGTAAATTCGGCAGTGAGATGTGTGGTGATGTCAGTGTTAACAACATGTCATCTGCAAAGAGTGACAGCTTGAATTCTCTATCCTTAATAAAACTCCCCTAATATCTGTATGACGGCGGACGGCGGATGCAAGTGGCTCAACACAGAGGACAAACAACAAGGGCGACAAAGGACATCCCTGACGGGTTCCATTTAGGATACATATTAATGGAGACATATTGTGCGGAAGCTTTATTGTTGCAGTGGGAACCGAAAAAAGTGCTCGTATAGCGGAGAGGAAGGGTCTTGAAATAAAGAAATGCTCCAAGACCTTAAACATATAAGACCAGTTAAACCGGTCAAAGGCCTTTTCCACGTCTAGGCTTAGTAGTAGGGCCGATTTATTAATACTGTTCATTGCATCTATCAGGTTAATTGCCCGCCTTGTATTATCGCCTCCCTGGCGGTTTAGTACAAAACCGACTTGGTCTTTATGAATTAACTGGGGTAACCATAACGCCAGCCTATTGGCCAAAATTTTGGTGAAGATTTTTAAATCAGAATTTAGTAGTGCAATTGGCCTATAATTACCTACTTCCAGAGGGTTCTTGTCCGGCTTCGGAATTAAAGAAATGTAAGAGTGCAAGAAGGATGTTGGGACTCCTGTTCCTTCTAACATAGAGTTATATAGCTGTATCTGATATGGGGAAAGTAGGGAGTTGTATGTTTTACAGTATAGGTATGTAAGACCATCTGGCCCTGGTGATTTCCCACTGGGTAATAACTTTAGCGCCTCATCTAGTTCCTCTGGGGTTAAAGGGGTGTTAAGAGAAGTCAGCGCTTCTGAGGGTAGCGAGGGGAGGTTACAAGAGGAAAGGAAGTCCTCTAACATATGGTTTCTAACCTCCAAGTCACTGGGGAGAGGATCCGGGAGAGAATAAAGATCTGAAAAAAAAGTATGAAACATGCAGGCTATTTTGTCGGGATCATAGGTAACATCTCCATTTGCGTCTGCCAGAGCATGAGGGGTCCCGCTTACCGTATCCTCCTGCAATTGTTTAACGAGCAGTGTATGTGATTTATTGCCCTTTTCCTAATATCTTTGTCTAGAAAATAAAAGGAGCATTTCCGTCTTCTCATACTCAAGGGACCGCAACTGAGAACGTATGTCCACTATTTTGCGCAGAATGGATCTAGATAGGTTATTACCCAGTGTTGCCTCCAGAGCCCTAAGTTGGGTCCTTAAACTATCTCTTCGCAAGTTAGCGTTCTTCTTAAGCCTACTTCCAAGCGCGATGCACCACCCTCTAATGACTGCCTTATGTGCTTCCCACAAGGTAACAGGAGTGGAGACCGACGCCTCATTAGCCTCAAAGTAATTTGAAATATGTTGGGCTAGTTCTTCTCGCATTGGGGAGAATTTAATCAGCCTCTCGTTGAGGCGCCAGTGGCATCGGCGTGTTGGAACATTGTCCTTCACTAGGAAAAGCGTTATCGGAGCATGGTCCGACCACGTTATTTGACCAATGTCTGCATCCGCCATCCGCCTCAGCGCCAGTATATTACCAAAGGAATAATCAAAGTGTGAATGTGAGCCATGAGAGGAAGAATAATATGAATATGACTTATCTCTGGGGTGAGCTATTCTCCATAAATCATATAGCCCATGTTTCCGAATAACTCTGCGAAATGCTTTAGAAAGCGCTGCTGATGGGTTATCTCCCGTCCCGACTCCCATGCGCAATCTGTCCACTGAATCTGAAAAGGCCAAGTTGAAATCACCTCCTATTACAATCATGGAAGGTAAAAACCGTTGGAGTTTCTGAAGAACCTTGTTTAGAAAACGTATCTGTGCTTGATTAGGGGCGTACAGATTACAAAGGGTGTATCCATAGAGGATACATAACGGTGGATAGACCCCTTTGGTAAAGGCAAAACTTCCCTCCTTGTTGAAGTGGGTTTCCTGAATGAATGCTATGTCAGCCTTGGAGGCTTTCAGCTCGGTTAACAGCAAACGCCTCTTAAATACGGAGTTAAGGCCTTTGGCGTTAATAGAGATTAGTTTAGCCATATCGATATGTGATAATACCAAATAGCATAATGATCTGGTGTTCTGTGACCTGTATATACCATATTTTCACAAATCCAGAGGTTTTGACACAATAGGGTGGGTCAGACAAGACAATAAAAGACAAATCGTAAGCAAAAACTTTACAATTTCAATATTATAAGCAAAATAAGAACAAGCTGATGCACTTTTAAATCAGAGTTGATAACCATGGGGTAGAGGAATGGCTAAGTGCCATAGAAGGGCTAGTATAATGTCTTGAAGGTAGTGACTGTTTCTGCCCACCTCAAAAAATCACAGTAATCTGCCACATTCAGTATTGCCCAGGTGTAGCCTCAATCAAAGAACCTCCTTGTCTTCCCCTTTCAGCTCACGAACAAACCATACTTGAGGCATATATTTCAATGTGCAAAATCACGTTTACTAGTGCATATTGACGTATACTGTATAACTTTGAGACATTACAGTCCGGATACAGTCTCTAATCGTAAATCAATAAGATTAATGGGCAATACTTAGCTGTTTCAGCTTAATAATAAATCATAGCTAGTCCAGCCAGGAGCTGACAGAAGCACGTCCACACTCCCCGCTCCCCAGCGCGCGACTTTTCGTAACACACCGTTTCCTTCATCAGGCATGCGCTGTGTGGTGTGCGGCTCTGATTTATGCGGGCTAATCATGAATACAGGTGAGTATTAACCCTCTCAAGACAAAACAGGTTTAAAACAACTGGATGGCATAGAAAATGCAATACTGAAGCTATACATCTAATGTTGTATAATTAATGTGCTATAAATTTCTAAATGCAAACTTTCTTATATCATAGGAAACAACGGATGATTAAACATTTCATTGGACCTTTGGAATCAAAGTGTCCATTTTGTGGATCCTGTATGCTGCGCGTGTATAATTTAATATTTTTTTTGTCTATTCACCGTCATTTATGATGACTTCTTCGGAGGTCGCACATCTCAGGTCGCTAACTGTGTGCTTTAACTCAGGAAAATGTTTGGCTAGGGTTGTCTCGCTTATACTTTTTAAATCTATTCCTTCATTAGTGTGTGTTGTTCTTTTTTTGTCATAATTACGAATGGCTGATTTATGTTCTTTATTCTGATTTTGATTGAGGCTAGTCGGGACTATTGTAAACTTTTGCCACAAGGGCATTTTATATAAGTATTGACATTGTGGTATTACAACTAATATGTCCATTTATTGGAATTTTATTTCCTGTCATGGGTTGAGATATGACGGTCCCTGTATAATGGCTCTGACAATTACCACAGATCATGCATGGAAAATGTACCTTGGTTGGTGTTCTAAAGTCTATCTTATCTCGATGAGGTCATATCATATTCCAATACACGTCACCATTTGATTTCATTCACTTTTGAATAAAAATTCAGACACCATAGTATATCTTGTTGTTAAGATTACAAAACATTATACAACTGGTAATTTGACACAACACTATACTCTAAAAACACATGGAGCATAATTATCCTTCTCACAGGTCAAAGTATCATTGCTCATGCGTTGTCCTGGTATAACAAGGGACATTCATCAGAGCGGTGCAGATTTGTTCTGATGATAGTAAAATATGAGATTGAAATGTACTGGATCATAAAAAAAAATTTAATGAAAGTGGATATGATTATCGGAACTTTTGCTTTGGACTCCAGGTTGAAGGCCATGGATAGACATGATCTCATGAAAATACAAAATAAAAGTAAGGAGCAATCAATGTTCATTTATACTAAAATCAAGACAAAACATTCTATTAATTCGACGAGCCCAAAACAAACATTGCCGATTTTACCAATCTTGATTTCTACTCTTGGGTATTTGGTTTAAAGGACAAAACCTAGATATATTTTTTAGATATCCAAATTCTATTGTGACAAACTGATACGTTCAGACAATTCAGACCCTCTAAAATAAGTCGACAAGTAGACTTAGAACACCCAAACATGGTACATTTCATGCATGATATGGTGGCTAATTGTTCATTGCCTTTATACAAGGGACGTTTCATATCTCACCCATGACAGGAAATAAATTTCCAATTAAATGGACCATTATGTTGTGAATACCAACAAATGTCATTACTATATAATATGCCCTTGTGGCAAAAGTTACATGGGCCAGTCTCTGCAGTCCAATCAAATCAGTTATAACAAAATTGAACATAAAATCAGCCATTCGTAATTATGACAAAAATAGAACAACACACACCTAATGAAGGAATAGATTAAAAAGTCTGCCCAGTATGGCGAGACTAACACTAGCCAAACCATTTTCCGATGTGAGTTAAGCACAAGTTAGGGACCTGAGATGGTGCGTCCTCGAAAGAAGTCATCGATAAGATGACGGTGTTTAATCAAAAAAATTTAATTATTACAACGCGAAGCATACTGGATCCACAAATTGGACAACTTTGATTCCTAAAGGTCTCAATGAATGTTTAATCTTCGTTGTTTCCTATGATATAAGAATGTTTGCATTTAGAATTTATACACATTAAATTTACACATTTTCATGTATGCGTCAGTATTGCCATGTTCTATGCCATCCATTGTTTTTAACCTGTTTTGGCTTGTTAGGGTTATACTCACCTGTATTCATGTTTACCCGCTTAAATCAGAGCGCACACCACACAACATGCACATGCCTGATGAGGAAACTCTGTGTGTTCCGATAACGTCGATGCTGTGGTAGCGTGGGTGTGGACGTGCTTCTGTCAGTCCTGGCTGGACTTGCTATGATTTATCATTAAGCTGAAACGCTAAGTTTGCCCCATTAATCTTATGATTACTACGATTAGAGACTGTATCCGGACGTGTAATGTCTAAAAGTTATACAGTATACCGTCATTATGCACTAGTAAACGTTGATTTTGCACATTGAATATATGCCTCAAGTGATGGTTTGTTGTGTTTCTGCCAACAAAATAAGGTCCATTTAAAAGAAAAACAAGAAGAAAATGTAAAAAGAAGGGACCCCTAACAGGCACGTCCTCTAATGTGGGGGTAGTGGAAGGCATTACATAATCACTCCACTAAACGTGGAGAGAAGGTGGAAAAAAAAACAAAATAAAAAAACAACCCCTCATCTCCACTTAAAGCAGGGTGCCGGACTCCAGAATCAGAATTGTGTGTGGAAAAGGAAGAGGGGTGGTAGAGAAGGAGGGAAGGGGGAGGAAGGGAGGAATAGGATGGAATGTTTGGCGTCTACTGGTTCTGCGAGTCCGGCAACCTAGATGCATAGGGGGCCTATACTTGTATGTATATTTTATTAATTAACCATATTCCCGGTTTCGGGGAAGAACACTATGAACCTCAAGTAAGAGTGTAAACCATAGTGTATGTACTACAAGAGAACCTGCGGAGAGAGGTATAAAATATTAGGTATACTGAAGTCTTTGTAGGAGTGTGGACTTGGCAAGGGCGCACTCCAGATCTCAGAGCGATCGTCGCTGTCTCTTGTTTTGTGTTGGTTGCCAGATCGGCGGGGGAGGCATGATGGAAGTTTGAGTTCCCAGTCCGGGATGTTCGGTGTAGAAATTTGGAAGGCGGAACAGAATTGTCTAAGCTTCTTATGAGACTTGAGTGTGGAAGACTTGCCTTCTTTCGTCGCAATTAGCATGAAAGGGAATCCCCATTTGTAAACAATATTTCGTTTTTAAAAGTCAGAAAGTAGTGCGGTTTTAAAGCATCTTCTTTTGCCTACAGCATCATCCCAGGACAAATCAGGGAAAAAGTTGATTTCTGATCCTTCATATTTAATATCTTTTTGTTTTCTAGCTTGGTTTAAAATTCTCTCTTTAAATTTGTGATCATGTAGGCAACAGATTATATCTCTAGAAGTACCAGTCCCGGACTTTGGTTTTAAGGCTCTATGGGCCCGGTCAAATTTAACCCCTTAAGGACCCAGCCTGTTTTGACCTTCCTGACCCTATTTTGAAATTCTGGCATGTGTCAGTTATGTGGAGAATATCTTTTTGACATTTTACCTGATCCTTGTGTTTCAGTGGATGTTGAGTATTGTTTTCTCGTGACACATTGGGCTTTAAGTTAGTATAAGAAATTTTTATCCATACCAATCCTTGTTTGTTTGTGAAAAAATATCAAAAATTTCATGAAAATTTTGGAAAATTTTAGCTTATTGGAAGTTGCAATATTTCTGCGTGCAAGACAGATAATTATTCACCACAAATAGTTTATAACTAGCATACTACATATGTCCAACTATTGCGTTGGCATAATTTTTTAAATGTCTTTTTTTTTTACGACATTAGAGGGCTTAGAAATTTAGTAGTACATTACTCACATTTTCAAGAAAATAGCAATTTAAATTTTTTTAGGGACCATCCAGTTTGACGTAGCTTGGAGGGCCTGCATGTTTTGATACCCCATAAGTGTAGTTCATCTGAGAAACTAGACCCCCTTAACGTTATTTTACAACACTATTTAGAAAACCGTTGGGAGTTTGATAACCCTTTAGAAATTTCACCGAAATTAAAGCTAAAGTGGAGGTGAAATTTAATTATTTCACTTTTTTGAAGATTTTCAAATATTTATCCAGTATTCACTGGAATAGGTAAATGTGACCAGGTAAAATGGCTCTTAATATCAATTCCCCCAGGTCTGCCATTTTTAGAGTCTATCCCATATGTGGCTCCTTGTGCCTTATTTGCCTCAAAAAACCCACATTTAAGCCCCAGACATAGGAGGAGCACCTACTGGACTCTGGGGTCTCATTTTCAAAACGAATTTATTTTAGGCTCCATTTCAGGTTTGGGGACAACTAAGGTGTAAAACTTAATAAAACCCCTAAATAGACGCATATTGGAAACTAAAACCCCACATAGGAATATATCCAGGGGTGCATTGAGTATATAGACCCCACAGTTGATTCATACAAATTTTTTTAGATTAGGCTGTGAAAATAAAAAAAAATTTTTTCCAATATTCTGCAATTTTTAGCTTAAAATGTTTTCTTATAGTACATAGGTATCCTGGAAAAAAGAAACACTAAACTTTGTTTAAGCAATTTCTTCCAAGTTCGGCAATACCCTACATAGGGTTGGAAATGCAGTTGGCAGGGCATATGAGGGAGGGAGCGCAATTTGGCTTTTGGAACGCTAGATTTTGGTGGGGCCATGTCGCCATTTTGCAAGCCCAAAGTAGCAGAAACAGCGAAACTTCAGAAGTCGCCCCATTTTAGAGTTCAAACCCTCAGGATCTATCTAGGGCTGTATTCTGCCATTTTAGGCTCCAGGTGTTCCTTTAGTTTTTTTTTTTTGCATTGGGCAATGCAAATGGGGGGGAAAAACGCAGTTGTCATTGTTTTTTGAGTTTCAATTTTAACAGCATCGTTCGTGCAGTTGTAAATGTTGTGATAACTTTAATATGGGGTCGGTACAATTATAATGATATAGATTTTATATAGTTTTTTCTGTTTTATTACTTTTACACAGTTTCTGCTGGCGGGATGTATGCTGCCCTGTCTTAATGTCCTGTGCTCCTCTCCCCAGCAGGGATTATCTTTATATGTCCCCCAGTGTAGATAGCCGCGGCTTAAAGATGGTAACACGGAGCTGCTTCCCGTCGCGGGGTTGTAAGCAGGTCTCCGCCGGCCCATGTCTCTCTCCTACCTCCCGGGTTGTAGCGTGCGCCGTTCTGGGTCGTCCTGCCACTCCTCCACTCGGTGTTCTGCCCTAGAATCAGGACCACAGGTGAGCGCGGGTAGATGAGGGTGTTGCTGCCGCTGGTATTCCGGCGTCCAAAATGGATCGTCACAGGTCTAATGCGCGGTGTGGCCGTGCAGGAGCTTCCAGGTCCCAGGAGCTGCACGGGACTCCTCAATGGAAATGAGGCCTTCGGAACTGCACAGATCTCTCTAGGTTTCACCCAGGTATAGCCACCGTGTTCTCCAGCCGCGATGGTTGTTTCAGCTCCAGGAACCAAGGTTAATGCTGATTTAGCCCCCTAAACTAGCACCAGTTCTCAGGAGAGAGTAAACTATGCGGCCATCTTGAGCGGTGCCAGGCCACGCCCCAAAAATGTGAGTTAAACAATAAGTCATTTTTGATTGACCATTCCTTTAACATGTTCTACCTGTAATCATGCAGTTGTATTTTTTATTTTTACTCCCCTCCCCCCTTTTTCTTTTTTTACTTTTTTACTACTATTATCGAATACTATAGTTTTGTCTTTATGCTAAAATGTATATTTTAATTATTTTAATAACTATAATATTTTGAACAAAGAATTTGCCATGCATTTTATGACACCATGTAGAGAAAGGGAACCAGGTGTGTGGGGTTAGCAACGTGTTACTTACTTTGTCTACTTGTATTACATCAAAAGGTATAATTTTCATCAGCGAAGTATGTGTTGTGCGTTTTCAAGGAACTGCGCAGTTTATTGAGGTATTGACCAGCATCATTGCTAATAGGTGTAAAATGAAGATGTTCTGGGTTTCGTCTGGTAGCCAAACGTCCCATTTCTATACTTGTAAATGGAAATTATGTTTGTATGACTGTGAATGTAATGACTGTTGACACAGCTTTCTGATTTTCCATATGAAAAATGCCACAGCCAAGCAAATGTGTCACTGACAAATGAATAGAACATATGCTGTGCTGTTAGAACTCATGGAGCAATGACACCTTCCTTCTCCTGTCACAGAGAAATGATTTTAATCTTTTGTGCTCTACAAGGTACTTCAGTAAATTTTTGACCTAAAAGTCATGTTCAATTAGCCTTGATAATTAAAATGATTGTTTTAATTTTTAAATAGACCCTATGTAGTCAAGCAGAACAATGTAACTGCACTGTACAACCTGATCATTATTTTGGTTATTAACTTTTATTGAGTAGTAGGGTTTATCTGTTAACTGTTTTTTTTATTTAAGAGTCAGACTCACAAATAAAACAAGCTTACTTACTGCTCCTCTCTCCTTTCACCTTTCCCCGCCACAGCTTTTCCACCCAATCCCATTGTAACGAATGGCCGGTATTCTCCTATCCTTTTGTCTTTTCTTTATACTAGATCAGGGATGAGGCAGCTTTTGTGGCGGAATCGGTTGACTTGCTGCTCAGACTGAGCTCATTTAGAGGGAGTGGCTGCTTGGCTTGTTCTTTAAAAAAGTCTTCTGTGTGGAAGCTGAACCTCACTTTTCTATTAGGAGTTGATTTAGGGTTCTTATTACGGTAAAATTGACATCACCTTTCTCCCTTGTAGATCTTTTTTGGGGAGCCAGTTTACAGCTACACATCAGGAACATTCCATTTGGAATAATAAAGATCAAGTTATGTTATATATGTGTATTAAGTCATATACTTACGATTTTCATTATTCCTGTACCCAGTGCATTTTTCAATTCAGATTCTGTCTATTTAAAATTACTTCATTTTAACAATAGTAATATTTTTTAAAAGTTACGGTTTAGCATTTTGATCCAGGGTTCAAATATTTTGGCGATGATTTTTCTTTGAAAAACTCATCAGTTTTGCTGTGATTTCTACAAAGTATCCTCAATTTATACACAAAGGGGACATGTATGAAAACTGTCTTGGTCTAAGACTTTCTTTGTTGCCCATGACAACCAATCAGAGCGCCCATTTCATTTTTTTCAGAGCTCTATATGAAATGAAAGGGGGCTCTGATGGTTACTATGGGCAACAAAGAAAGTCTTAGACCAAGACAGTTTTCATACATGTGGCCCAAATAATCAAAGACTCTGGATATCTGTTTCTGCTTAATTTGTCCTGTATTAATTATTTAGTAAATTTGGTTATTTTTCTAGCTCTTCAGTTTTATCAGTGTTTGTTGCTGTGTAAATTCTGGCTCCTGGAATCCTCTTACTTGGTCCAGGTTGTTTGTGGCTTAGGTATATCAACAGGTTACTTGCACGGATAGAGGGGGTAAGAGGGGCTAACAGTTCTAACAATGAGGGGGTAAGAGGTGTAAGAACAGTTGTAACTACGAATAAAGTTAATTCAGAACAGTGGTAAAACTGAAGCCTTTTCTGCTGCTGCAACTTCATTAGCAGAGGTACAGTAACCATCCGTCTGCCTCAGACACAAATTATAGTTAGTACGGTTGAAAAAAGACATATGTCCATCAGACTCAGCCAAGGGTGGGGAAAATGTGGGTGAAGGGAGGGAGACAAGGATTTTAAGCCCAGCCTCCCCACTGGTTAATGCCCTGAAACCCACAAGGCACGAATTAATCTACTCCAGGGGAGACCCCAGCTCTGACCCCAAAGCCGCCACCAGACAGGGTCCAGAATTTTACATGGCTATGTATGTATTAATATTCTTTAGTTTCAGGTCATTATCTAAGCCTTTATTGAAACTCATAACTGTTCCTGCTGTGACCAGCTCCGCAGGCAGGCTATTTCACAGATTTACAGTTCTCACAGGGAAGAACGCTTTTCTCCTCTGGATATTGAATCCTTTTTTCTCCTGCCGAAGGGAATGTCCCCTTGTTTTTTGAGGGGGTTTTACATGAAATAATTTTTCCCCATACTTTTTGTAGGGACCTGTACTAGGGTCAGAGGTACCGTCATAGACGGGAGGTATTTATCACCAATGTGGTCGGCCTCGGTTATATAAAAAACCCATTAGCAGGATTCCAGCAACAATTATTGCTGCTGAGCAGTTGTTCTTTTGTAAGTCCAGGTCGGGTTTTTTATGGAGCGGCCCAAGTGTCTGGGTGGGACGGTCGCTCCAATACTCCAGCCCAGGTCTTACCAGCCAAATAAAAAGCAGCTGGTGCAAGAAGTCTGGAGGTGTGTTTCTGGACCTGCAATCAGAAGCTGTGTACTGCCAATCTATGAGGATGTGTAGGCCTGAAGGTGTCCTGCTGGTGAGCATTTCACTTTGCATGTGCATTTCCTGAAGGAAGGACTTTTCTGTTATATACCTGTTTATGCTGAAGATAAGCTGATTTCTGTTTGAACACATGGACGTAAAAAATAAATACATCTTTATTTTGGACTAAAAGCCCTCTGCGTGTGCTTGCCTTTGCATTGACCCCTCACAATTGGTGTCTCGGATACGGGCAACATCCCTGAAATACGGAGTACATGTCCTGGGTTAAGGCAGCAACAGGGTTAAAGAACCAGTCTGAGAGCATGGAGGAGCTACTTAAGCACCTGGTCCATGCCAGTGCACAGGAGCAGCAAGCTCACATGGAGACTGTGAGAGTGCAACAGGAGACCAAAAAAACTCCTCCAACAGATGGTTGATGTTAACCACATCGGTCAGAGCCCGAGAGGTGGAGACCACCCCAACACCAGGGGAGAACCGCAACGGCAGGATAAACGTATGCGAAGTGCTACAGAAAATGACGCCAGAGGATGATGTCGAGGCCTTTCTGACGGTATTCGAGAGGGTAGCGGGCGCAATTGGTGCATCGCTAATGATACAGCAAAGACAAGCCAACAAGATCCCAGATATTCGACCTATTTCATCTTGTACAGAAGTGGCTTCAACCGGAGACCTGCACTCCTGCCCAAATGGTCAAGCAGGTTGTAATGGACCGGTTTGTACATTCGCTCCCTAGGCCCACACAGTGTTGGGTGGTGCAGGGGGATCCCCAGAGTGTGGACGAGCTCATTGGTCTCAATGAGCGATATGTGGCTGTGGAGAACTCTCCGAGTTAGTCGAGAAGATCGAGGTCGCAGTACTGGGGAGCCAGGAGGGGTAGTGACAGCCACAAGAAGGGACCTAAGACCACTGTGGAGGGGCATCCTTAAGCTAAGATGGGGTCTGACCTGAGGTCAAGGGGTCCTGGCCGTTACATCATCTGCTGGAGATGTCGGAACCCCGGTCACATAACCGCCCAGTGTACGGAGTCCACGGAGCCTATGGAGTGCTCTATAGGCCGGCGCTGCTCATATTTTGCACACCCTGTCTGCGCGCTATACCCAGCCAAAGGGAGGGCCCCAAGGCGTGCCAAGTGTCGATAAAGGGCACTTCTGTGACTGGACTCCTGGACTCAGTGAGTTTGGTGACCCTGCTAAGGGCCACACTCTCTCATGTACTGGTCCCTGGGAAATTGTTGGGGGTGATATGCATCCATGGAGACACCAAGCATTACCCCTTGACGTAGGTGGAAATTGGCACAGGCCGGACCACCATATCCCACCCCGTCAGTGTTGTCACGAACTTGATGCACCCTATTATTGTGGGTCAGGACTTTCCCTGGTTCTGGGACCTATGGGCCAAAGCAGTGCTGCATAACTGCCCCGAGGCCAAGAAGGTCAGGAAATGAGTGCCGAAACCCGATAATTTCCCTATGTCAATTGGGGGAGATCGGAATACCAACCCTGGACCCACGTAACGGCCTGGAGTATCCGGGGGAAAATTTTGGAAGCGCCCAGCTCAGGAATCCAACCTTAAAAGGTGCATTAGAGACTGTCACTGTACTAGATGGTGTTCCCCAAGAGCCAGGGGCAGATTAGCGGTATGCCCACTTTTTTTGTGATTAATAATTATTATACCGGGTGACCAAATTTTGGGGGTGAGGGCATAAGCAACCCCCCCGACCGGGCCCCACAGGGGCATGGTCTGACCCCTTTACATAATCCCAAAAATTGGGAAACCGCAAGAGAACAAAAAGTGACTTTTGACATAAATTTACTATTTTTGTGGTTCTCTGATGGGTAATTGGTGACACCTGATGGGGGGGTTTACCTAACAAATAAAAGGAAGTGAGCTCAGACCACATTTTCGGACCCCTACCCCTTGTAAAACCAGGTTTTGCGGGGAAAACATGTCGGCGAGTCAGGGATGACGTTTTAAATTTTGATCTCTCACCTCTGTCTACCCAATTTTACCTGCTTTCAGACGGTGTCACAAGGGGGGCCCTTTTTGTTTTTTGTCTATGAGATTGGGACGACTGCCCCCCGTAGTTTTGGTTGGGATCCCTTTTACTGAAGCTAGTACTTTTCTATGAATAAGGCTCTCCTTTTTAAAAGGTGGGTTCCCCCCAACTTGAGAAGAAAGGGAGTTTTTTCCCTCTTTCAGAAGCAAAAAAAGGGTTTAAAAAATGAGGATAGAATCAGGTTTTTTAAATCGTGTAAGAGGTTTAAAATTTTGATATAATAAAATTACGTTTTATGTTTTAATAGAGAACTGATAGAGTTTTAATTTTCCTATGCAAAAAAATAAAAATATGGTTCTAGACCTGGGCCCTTTCCCATGTTTTGGGGGGTCACCTTGGGGCGACAAGACCCAGCAACGGTGTTTCAAGGTTCTACTGGCCGGGGGATTTCAGGGAAAAAAAGGAGTTTTGCCCGTCATGTCCCATGTGCCCTAACACCCCAGTGGCCCCTTTCGAGCCCCTTTTTCCGTTTCCCCTTTTGAGGTTTTCCCTTTCAAAGGATTGCAATGGGGTTGGTGGGGCCCCCGGGGAAGTAAGCTAAGGCACCAAAATTCAAATGGTTGGATTTCCGCCTCGGTACCCAGAAGCGGGGCCCTTGAGAAATGCGTCGTCAAAAAACTATTGCCAGGGAACGTTTTTTATATTTTCCCCAAAAACAGGGCTCCAAGGAATTTTTACGGACCAAGGACACCGTTTATGTCTAAAGTGATGAGGGAACTATGTAAAGTGCTAAAAATTAAACAGTTACGTACATCGGTTTATCACCCCCAAACCGACGGATTAGTAGAAAGGTTTAATGAAACCTTAAAAACATATTAAAAAAAGGTTAGAGAGGGATGGGCATGACTGGGACTGTTTATTCCCACTTTTGTTTTCCATCAGGGGGGGTGCCACAAGGTCCACTGGGTTCTCCCCCCTTTGAGCTTTTTTTTATGGCTTATTTTACATCACAAGGAAACCTGGGAGGGAAGCCACTTTAACAAGAGTGTCATTGAACATGTTGCCAAGCAGGATAGGGCTTCTAAAATTTTAAACCTTCGAAGGAACATCTCCTCAGGGACAAAAGGGACAGTCCAGGGGATAAACGTCCGCCAACACCGAAGTTAGACCGGGGGACAGGTACCAACATAGAGAGAAAAATTCTTGGGGGAG
>JAODAL010024822.1:0-59811 GCA_025379985.1 Phyllomedusa bahiana | reverse complement strand
TGTATCAGGGTTCATTTGGTTCCAATATTTACATGGAAATAACCACTATAATAAACGAAGATAAGATTGCAAAGATAATGTTAAAACTATATGCTTTATTTGCCTGATTTGTGTAATTATAAACTTAAAAGGAAAATTAAACTATTTAGACACCAAATGCTATGGGATCAAAAGTTTTCCATTGTTCCCCTAAAGTAGTTAATATTAATAATTTAAATTAAATGGTTTTTTTCATGTTCATTTTTAAAAACAAATTTATTTTGTGTGCAATGCTAAAAACAATATTCCCTCTATCCACACCTGGCAGAAATTATTCATTTTCTCTACAGGGACACTAAGGAAAAAAGCATTAAACAATGTCATGAAATCAAAAACTTTCTGTTAATACATGTATGTGTCACTTTCTCCAACAGTGTTTCTCAAATCTGTCCCTGTTCGGTGAAATGCAGTTAAATTGAACCAAAAGCACTAATATAAACCTAATTTGGGGATAGGGTTTTGTAAGGTCTGCAGGGTTTAAATTTTATGGTCTCTGTCACCCCTGGCCCGTCCATGTGATCCTGCGGGGCTCCACTCTAACGTCACTTCTGAAATCCTTCTGGGCCAATCACATGGACACCTTAAGGGGATGTTAGAAACCAATAGATGTTTGTTTGTTGTTGTTCTGATCTAATGTTACCTTAGAGTATCGATTTTGGCCTGGGAAATGGGAAAGGGACTGATGTAGGGTTTTCAAACTTTTTTGGGAAATGGAGGTGACAGGGACTGGTAAGAAAAACCCGTAGATTATTTTTAAAAAACTCAAAACCCCAATTTTGGATTTTGATTACAGTAAAATTGTTGCAGATTTTTTCCCAAAAAACTATTTAGGCCCATCTGAACTCAAAAGCTTGTATTCGGTCATATCTGACTTTGACCAGATTCTGAAGTGCATACTATTTTCATATGTGAGGGGATTATAGCTAAAATTTATGGTCACATAGTAGTGCCGTATTTTATAAAAAAACATGGTAGTTCTAGATAGTAGAAAGCCCCTAATTTGTTATTCTACACACTTGATAAAGGCCCCCCTCAATTTTGGGCCACATAGCAGCTACTATGGCTAGAGTTATGGTGTGTTGATATGTTTTTTTATAGCTACTCTTACCTTTCTGAAATACTATTTCCTTGTTCAATGCCTGGATTCAGTAGTGATCCCAAGGGTTATAGTGTCTGAACTAGATCACTATAGCTTATTCCCCCTACTTACAATTAAAGATACTACAATTGAACAACTACATGTGGCAAGCTTGCTGTGCTGTATTCATAGGAATTGAGAATCTACATATGAGCAGTCTCATCTTAAATTCCAGACTGAGGATATGTATTAACTACCGATTGCTCAGAATTAGTGTTGAGCGATTACGTTGGCTATCGACATCGGGCGATAGTCGATAGTCGGCCACCATCGATAAGGTGTTTCGATAGAGAGCAGTCGATTATGAGCGATGACCATTAAAGTCTATGGGAGAGCAAAAACAACCTTCATTCTTACACCCAAATAGGGCTGGAGAAGTGGAATTAACAGCCACAACGGGTCAAATGGAAAACCTGCTACATCTTAGGCACAACACTTAGGTTTTAAAAGCCACAGAAAAAAAGTACACACACCATTCACTATCCCTGTCTTGTACAACGCATGACCCTTAAACCTGCATCACCCCCCAAATTAAAAAGTGCCAGAAGGCAGTATTTTTTTGAACCATCATTTTACTTGAACTGGACATTGAATATCCCTGCCCTGGAACGCAGCATGACCCCAAAACCCTTTGCATGACCCCCACATTTAAAAGTGCCGGAAAAAGGAGTCTTCAACCACTTTTTAGTTTCAACTGGACATTGACTATCCCTGCCCTGGCCACAGGCATGAGCCCCAAACCTACATGACCCCAGATTGAAAAGTGCCGGAAAAAGGAGTCTTTCAACCACCATTTTAGTTTCACTGGACATTGACAAATCCCTGCCGGGGCCACAGCATGAGCCCCAAACCTGCATGACCCCCAGATTTGGGGCCGTGACTGGGAGGACGAGGAGGTAAAAACTGCTGGATGCAGGTTGCATTAACCACTGAAGGGACAGATTGGCGATTCTGTTCATTACTGGAGATTCACGGGCCTGACCCAGCGATGACGGGCCCTGAGGGTCCTGCAACGGATGATCCGCGGGCATGCGTGCTGTCGCCAGCACTGGAAGGAGCACCTTCTCTCGTACCTCTACCTCCATGTCCTACCCCCCTGTTTGCTCGCTTACCACCTGAATTTCGCTCCATGTTCAGAAATATACAAATTTTAGGAGGTATGGAAGAGTTTTGGAAAGTCTCTTATTAAAAGACGGGAAATCACAGCTATTCTCAAATCACTCAAATAAAAACAAAATTTCTGGATTCAAATATAAACTGCAAAGTAGATCTATCAAGTCAACAAAGCTGGCCTGCGCCAAAGTGAAAAAACACGTATCTGTAATGTATTTGGATAATAAAAGGTATTTTTGGCACCTATCAATTCACCTGTGGTAACTACACAATTGCTGGATTCAAATTTAACTGCAAAAGGTGGCTCTATCAACAAATCTGGACTGGGCAAAAGTGCAAAAAACACGTATCTGTAATGTATTCGGATAATAAAAGGTTTTTTTGGCACCTATCAATTCCCCTGTGGGGGACTAAAAAATTGCAGTAATTCACATTTAAGTGCAAGGTGCCTCAAAAGAACAAAGCGTAGTGCACCAAAGTCAAAAAACATGTATCTGTAATATATTCGGATAATAAAAGGTATTTTTTGGCACCTATCAATTCACCTGTGGGTAACTACACAATTGCGGAAATTTAAATTTAACTTTCAAGGTGGCTTTATCAACAAAACTGGACTGGGCAAAAAATGCAAAAAACACGTAAACTGTAATGTATTCGGAAAAATAAAGGTATTTTTGGCACCTATCAATTCACCTGTTGGTGACTACAAAATTGCTGTATTCAAATTTAACTGCAAAGTAGATCTATCAACAAAGCTGGCCTCGCCAAAGATGAAAAAAACACGTATCTGAAATGTAAATTTGGATAATAAAAGGTAAATTTTTTGGCACCTATCAATTTCACCTGTGGTGGACTAAAAAATTGCAGTATTCACATTTAAGTGCAAGGTGCCTCAATGAACAAAGCTGTTTGTGTGCCAAAGTGAAAAAAACAGTATCTGAAATTTATTCGGATATTACAAGGTTTTTTGGCAAACCCATCAACCTGTGCTGACTTGCTGTATTCTAATTTAAGTGCAAGGTGGATATATCAACAAAGGTGGAATGGGCAAAATGAAAATGAACACCTATCTGAAATTGTATATGATAATAAAAGTGGAGTTTTGCACCCAACAAAGAGACCTGCAGTTACTAGAAAAGATGTGTATCCCCATTTAAATTCAGGCTGCCCAATATCCAGGAAATATTTCAATAGAAAACTGTTAATAATAAAGCTAATTTCAATGTCTACACTAAGTCTTGGGGAACTTTATCCAGTATTCTTTATAGAGCTTGTCTATTCGTATAATACAAGATATTTTTGGCACCTTTCAATTCACCTGTGGTGACTATAAAATTGCTGGATTCAAATTTTAGTGCAAGGTGGATATATCAACAAAAGTGGGGAAAGGGCAAAATTGAAAATGAACACCTATCTGAAATGTATAACTGATAAAAAAAAGTGGAGTTTTGCATCTAACAAAAAGACGTGCAGTTACTAGAAAAAGATGTGTAATCCTATAAGTTCAGGGCTGCCCAATATCCAGGAAATATTTCAATAGAAAACTGTTTAAAAATAAAGCTATTGCAATGTCTACACTAAGTCTTGGTGAACTTATCCAGTATTTCTTTATAGAGCTTGTCTGTGTTCGCCCGCGGGGGCCCCCTCTTTTGCTCCCCCGTGACTTTACAGCAGTAAATGCTCCTTTAAAATTCCTTTCCTAACTTAATAAAAACTTCCAATCTCTAATCTAACTAATATTGTAAGGATCACAGCTAATAGTAAAAGGTTTCTCTGTTTAAGAATATAATAATTTCGCTGGCTGTTTGGGCACAAGCAGATTGCACGTCCTTCTGCTCTGAGACGCTGAGAGACACTGAGGCTAAACAGGAAACGCATGTTCTATGTAAAAAAGAGGTCATGTGATTTTTCCAGCCAATCGCAACAATACACATCCCAGTCATGACGTCGCACACACATCTCACCCGGCTCTATTCTGTAATCTGGTTTGCTGGCCGCCGAAATTACGGAAGCCCCGAAAAAGGCGCGATCTTAATAGATGATGCACAGATTTAACCTAAATTATCGCATGATCAAAAAAAATCCGATCACCAAAAAACTGTGCCGATTTCAATTTTTGTCGATAATAATCGCTCAACACTACTCAGAATAGGACCGACCTGCTCTAAGGCAGGGATATTCAGATTGTAAAATGTGCAGTAAAGGAAAGCTGCAACATAGGCAAATAGTTCACTTCACCTCACATAATGTACAGCCATGGATAATACTTTATTAGGTTTATTAGATTTTATATTTAAAACCCTCTTCTTCTCATGGATTGTTTGAACTGCATAATATATACAATCTTCCTGCTAAACAGGCCTAAGATTAGCAGGAATACACTTTCAGAATTACTGTTACTAGTTTCCACAAAAGAACTTCAAATTAAATATTGATTTAGAAAACACACTGCAAATATCACATTTAAGTACGCTATTATATTAATAAAGAAAAACCTGTGGGGGAATACAGTACTGATTAAATAGCATGGTACATATTTAACAGGTTTCTAACAGTTTTTGTATATTTAGTACTACATGAAATATTGAGGAAAATTAATAGCTAGCATCTAGATTGACATCTCAATTAATTCATAATTTAATGTACCATATGTACACTGTATATACATATATAAATAAACTGTAAGGCAGCAGCTGGAAAGGTCTTTATTGATGTATACATCCCAGCCAGGTTCTTTAAAAATACCTGGTAAATATGTTGTCAGTGACTACAAAAAAAACCATATGGCCCTGTCACTGATAATGGCAGATACATGTCACTGAGGTACCTGGTCTTGGTAAGGTATGAGCCATTGCTTTAGAGGTGTCAGCTGCAGTAGGTGGTTGGTACATGTTGAACATTTAATATGACTGTTTTCAAACACCTGACCTGACTATAAGCAAGAGTAGTCAAAGTGTTGGGTGGGTGACTACTCCCCATGTTCCAAGCTAGAATTGAGCTGGCCTATTTAAAGTCACCTACTCAGCTGAGTATGGTGGCCACTACCCAGGACAAGGCGTTTGGCCTAAAAGGCTACTCAGGAGATAGAGTCTCCTACATGGCTTGTTGTTAATAAAGTGGTAGGGAGGCAAACTCCCAATGTAATAGTTGTGTTTGGGGATGAGATTATTTTTTGCTTACTGTTTTATTATGTTTCAATGTTGTGCTGTCCAGCATTTAGGGAAATAAAAAAGGGGAGGAAACTGTTTTTGGGACCAATACACCTTCTGAAAAATTTTGGACTTTGCTGCGACTCAAGCCATAATCCCCCCACTAAATAAATTGTAAATCCGGGGGCCACCCCTCCAGACCTCATCCCCATTAGATCAGGTCAGTTTTTTAGTAACCTTTTGGTTGTTCCCTTTAAAAAATCATAGGAAGTGCCACTTTTTTTTATATTTAAGAAGTTATTCTCAGATTGTTTGGTTTTCAAAATTACTGAAATCCGTTTTTTTAAATATTTTTTAACCTTTTTTTCAAACTAAAAAAACAAGTTGAGTCGGCATAGCAGGATAAAGGGTAACGCACCCCTTTGGGGGTTGGGGCTCAGTGGTAAGGTAAAAAATGCCCAAATTAAAAATAGTAGAAAAACCAGGGCACACTGTGTACGTGGTTTTCCACCCATTTTTTCTGTGCATAGAAGCAACCCCGGGTTTTTTTTATAGTATTTCAGGGGGTTTACCAAAAAGTAGATGAAAGGGTTAAAGGGAGTATGACTGCGGGATCACATTAGGGATGTAGCAAATTTTTAAATTTGACAATGTATAAAAAAAAGTTTTTTGCTCATTCTTCAAATTGGTTTGTTGTATTTTTGGGTTTTGGGAGGTAGGAAATGCATAACCCATTCTTATTTAAAAATGAAAAGGGTAAACCAACAAACACCAACGTGTTCTTTGTTTTTGTTCACACTATGAACCAGAACCCAGATTTGGGTTTTAAATGCTTACCGTATGTGCTGTTTTAAAAATTTTTTTTTTTAAATTAGTTAATAAAGCGATATTTTATACAAGTTGAAACGTGCTAGATTTCACAATTTTGCAACTTACAATGAAATCACGTTCTTCTATAGTGACCTTTTTGAAAACACAACCAAAAACCATAGAAAAAAATTGGAAAGTTTAGGGAAAATTTGGCTACAGCTCATACTGTTTTCTTCCCAAAAATACTTTGTTACATTGGGGGTTTGTTTGTAGTATGTAACCATGAAAAATATAAGTCTAAAAAAGGAGCTGAGACAGAAATGGGACTGATTTTAATTAAGACTTTTTTCAGTGTGGCTTTTTTCTATTTGATTGCATGGGTTCAAGAATAATCTTTTTTCGAATCCCCTTCTTGTAAAACTGATATCCCCAACGAAATTAATAAGGTTTTTTAATTGCTAAATATATTTTTTTAGAGAAGTTCACCAAAAGTGATCCAACTTTAATTTTTAGCATTTGTGAAAATTGTGTAAGTCTGAAGTTTCATGTTTAGAGGTCAATAGACAGAAAAAGGGGTTAGAAAAAGTGACGTTATTTTTAAAAAGAGTCAGAGGAATTGAATGTACAACTTAATGAACAATGTCTTTGATACTTTATAGCAACATTATATTTGGGGGGGCCATTAGGAATTGTGACATGATTTTCATACTGATCACTGTAAAATAAATATCACACATTAATGGAAATCTGAAATAAAATTAACCTAAAGCATTCCAACCCAAATTTTTTTAGCGAAATAAGAACGTGAACCCCATTTTGACTTATAATTGGTGTACTTTTCTTGTTATTGTTAATTTAAATGTTATTATTGTTCCACATGATAATCCATCTCTTCTGGAGGGTTGCACAGCAGTTTGTTTTGTTTGCCCATAAGCTATGGAAATGGCTTCCTTACTATTTCTGCTGAGACTAGCAATTTTATATTGAGTCTATTAGAGTTAGTGTACAAGGTTATTTTATGCCAATTATCAGTGCTTGGGTAACTACTTGTTCTATTGAATAATTATGAGCTGTTAAGAGAGGCACAGTTTTATGACAGGACACAACATCAAAATTTATACCTCTCTAACGAGTATCCTTTGTTCCATTATTGTCAGGAGCTGACTTGACAGGAGCTGCAGGGCTACAGTCTGCTTAGAAAGAAACTGTTATTCTGTTTCCTACACAGGTATTTATAAGAGACAAATTTACACCAAGAAAACTATTTCAATCGCCCGAAGGGGTATGTCTGGAGACTGCAACAAAATGACTATTTTCATACCTAAGCACTAAATACTCTGAGATTCATTTTTACTCTCAGACATAAAACTATTAACAGGAAGTCTGTAATGATATCAGTCAATATATTCATAATGATGAGCTTTTGCCTTTAAACTAATGTCAAATGTAAAGGCTGTAAATAAAGTTTTCTTGAGATTAGAGGAAGTTGGAAGAAAGTTCATTAGATTAAGTTTGGCATTGATGTTTTGAATAAAAGCTGTCTTCTCTAACCTTAGCTAACTGTTATGCCTGGGGGAAGCTGTTTTGTGCCAGACATTACAAATTGTTTGCCATTTATACCCTGCATGAGTGGGTGGGGTGCAACATTGTGGGAAGGAGTCAGATAGAGCAGCGTTCTGTTCTGTCCCATAAAGGTATGTCTTGCATAGGAGACACCATACTATGATGTCTATACATCCAAACTAATGAAACAAAAAGGGTTTTTGTCTTCATGAGACAACCTGTTTAACCTATTTCTTACAGCTGACACCAGGGGACCAAGCCCGGGGAGGTAGTTAAATTATTATACTAATATAACAGTCAATACGACCAAGGTTTTCTATCCCATTATACATGAAAAACACACCAACAAAGCTCAATTATTTACCATAGAAATTAATCTGGTATATTGGAATTTCTAATAGTTTAGCAAACAACTGAAGAGAAAGACAATTCTTGCATAGTTCTAATACACTGCCTTCGAATTCTATGTTAGTACTTGAGTTCTATGCCAGGACTTCTTTTAGAGTCTGCTAAGCTGACGAATTATGTGTGAATATATGTATTTCAATCACTTTCAACCCCTTAAATACCATAATGAACAGAGACATGTAAGTTTTTTGACATGGTGTTTGCAATGTTTTCCAAAGTATTTTCCAAACAATCAATCGATTGCTGCTTCAGGTCTCCTTATGGTACAAAAAAGTAATAACATTTTTTTTAATGAAAGCTTAAAAAAATCTTTTTTTTTCATTCAAAGTTATTCTAATTCTTAGAAACATTTCAAGATAAAAATGAAAAAAAAATCCTACTACTGCAATTGAAAATATCTTTCTAAAAGGTAAACACACGTACGAAAGGGTTTTTCACCCTTTTCTGGCATAAAATGTGCTGAAGGGAGCTGTGCGTGATGTTTGGCACATCAGATGAACATGTTTGGCACATTGTTCGACAGATCTAACTCTTTCTAATGTGCCAAACATGTAGGGGCGTTCTGGGGGCGTTATGGAGGCGTGTCATACCAAATTTGAACTATTAGACACATATATGAATGTGGGTCGGCAAAACTAAGTGCATTACTGCTTGAACAGGCAGACCTATTTCAATGAGGTCTGCCTGAGCCTGAGGAGTCAAAGTGGAGCTAGATTTGCTATTAGGGTAATTAACCCTTAGCTGAGGCGATCTATCACGATCGCCACAGCGACATCAGCGGCACTGCTGTGTCCGTATCTGACAGCCTGGATACTTTACTAAAGCATTCATACTGTCTGTGATTTCACCATGCCCCGCAATGCATCATGAGCATTGCCAGGCATGGTGACTGACAGTTGCCATAGAGACCAATACAGAGCAGATCACTGGCACAAACCACCAATGGGGAAAAGTGAAAAAAGGTGAAAATTTTTTTAAAAATGTTAAAATAACACACACGAAAAATAAAATAAAAACACGTACACCATCCTTTTCCCCATTACAAATGCCAATCACCCCAAAAAAGATCAAAAACAAAAGAAGTAATCATATTTGGTATTGCCACATGTGTAACGACCGACCCTATAAATCTTTCATGTTAATTAACCTGCACGATGAATGCAGTAAAAAAATAAATAAAAAGCAATCACAGAATTGCGGTTTTTGCTTGTCCTGCAGCACATAAAATGGAATAAAAAGTGATCAAAAACTCATATAAATGCCAAAGTGGTGCCAATTAAAACATCAGTTCATCCCACAAAAAAAAAAACCTTACACAGTTCTGTATATGAAAAAATAAAAAAATTATGGCTATCACAATATAATGATGCATAAATCAGTGTTTGACACCATAAATTAACTTTTTTTCCTTAAAGCCCTTCAACATAAAAAACTATATAAATTGGCTCTCACCGTAATCGTATCGACCCACAGAGTAACATTAACTTGTCATGTATGCTGCACAGTGAGCTCTGTTAAAAATAAAACTAAAACACTACTAGGATTGCTGCATTTTCTTCGCCCTGCATTCCAAAAAACGGATTTCAAACAGATCAAAAAATCTGAGGCCCCCAAAAATGAGACCAATAAAAATGTCAACTAATACGTCAACAATAGAACTAACAGGACCCTACATATCTTTGTAAACATAGAAGTAAAAAAGTTATGACTCTCAGACTATGGCGCTGCAAAAACGTGTTTTCCTTTTTGAATATAAAAGTGCTTTTTTGTGTAAAAGCAGTAAAATATAAAAAAATACAAATTGGATATTGCTGTACTCCTATAGACCTGCTAAGAAAAGATAGAATGTAATTTATACAATACGGTGACCACTGCTAAAAATAAAAACCACTACCAGGATCGCTATATTTTGTTCAAAACACCTTACAAAAACCTTAATAAAAAGTGATCAAAGCATTATATGCACCCCATATTGGTACCAATAAAAACATCAATCCGTCATGTTAAGTGAGCCCATAATCAACTCTATATACAGAAAATCAAAAAAGGTATGGCTATCAGACAATGAGGACATAAAAACGAAATTTTTATAATCGTATTTCTATTGTGTATAAGTAATAAAACATAAAAAAAAACTATACAAAATGAATATAATTGTACCGGCACACATCATAATGTTATTATGTCATTTATTCCGCATGGTGAATGCTGTAAAATTGAAGCCCAAAAAACAATGGTGGACCTGCATGCCCACCCCCATTTTTATGGCCCAATGCTAAAAAAACTATGGAACACCTGTAAGCCCAAAATGTACAATACATCCCTAGA
The DNA here is from genome assembly GCA_025379985.1 of Phyllomedusa bahiana. Taxonomy (NCBI): domain Eukaryota; kingdom Metazoa; phylum Chordata; class Amphibia; order Anura; family Hylidae; genus Phyllomedusa; species Phyllomedusa bahiana. The sequence continues at coordinate 49,263 of JAODAL010024822.1, read as the reverse complement.
TGAAATCCATGAGGGGTGTTGAATCCAAAATTGGGCAACTTCTGGAAGGTTTACCTGTTCTGATACTTTTGGGGCATTACAAATGAGACACGGAACCCACCAAGATCTGCGTTCTAAAAGCCAAATAGCACTCTCTCCCTTACACTCCCTGCACAAACTGCAGTTTACACCCATATATAGGGTCTTATCGAATTTGGAAGAAATTGTGTAACAAAATTTGGGGTGCTTTTTTTCCACGATTCCTTGTAAAAATAAAAAAAAAATTCAGCTACCCATAGGCAGTTGCAGGGTTCTGCCATTAGGTTGCGTACATTTAGAGATCTGGTAGAAATGTGCCACCGAGGGCCTGGTCTCAGTGGGGGAAGCCAGGTATTGTCGGTCAGCAACATTAGGATGCTGACCCTTGTATGTAGCATAGCTAATGTCCAGCCATTAGGGGCTGGCCTTCCCAGAACAGCTGCAGATGTGTGGGTGGCTATTCCCATGTTCCAGTTCCCCGTGTTCCAGCCCAGGTATTGGGTAGGTCTCTGGAGACCTATTAGAGGCCTCATCCTCCAGGTGATCGGGGGGCGTGGACTGCGACCTGAGAGTGGAACAGTAGAGGAGCTGACAAGAGGCTCTAGCCCTCAGAGGCTTGAGGAAGCTGGAACCAGTTGAGACTGGTGACATGATTGCTGGTAGTGCTTGATGGTAGATACAGACCGCAGGTTGGAGAGGCAATATAATATCTGTTTAGTTAGGGGCTGGACAGCCAGGGTTTGTTTTGTAAGTTTTTTCTGTGTACTGCGGTACGTTTAACCTGTGCCTCAATAAAGCTGGCTGAGGCCAGGTAAAGAGAAAGCCTTTTGTGTGCCATTCTCTGTGTGTGTGTGTGTGTGTGAATTTTAAAATATCTCCTATTAAATGTATTTAAATTTAATAGAATCTGAAATTAATTTTAAATTAAATTACCTATATTTCTCTGAGTTATGTTAAAAATAAAATGTTCAGATTTTTTATTTTTTTTATTTTTTACTACGTTAAATGAAAAAAAAAATTCTCAGATGAGTTGATCAGTGTTGTTTTTTATACGGCAAGAGCCAGCACAGCATAGGTCTTGCCACCAAGTAAGATCATTACCATTGTTTCTATTCCCTAACATGCTATTCTAATGACCTTTCTTTTATTTTCAGCCTATTTATAGCCCTTATATATGTTTGGCACATCAGTAATGCACCAAAGTTCTGCAATGTGCCAAACACACAAGCGAGGCGCGTTGAACTTTAGACGCCATTTATAATGGCACAAAAACCACTTTCTTACGTTCAGGCAAATTATACACTGAAAATGAGACGTAAAAATTCACTTTGAAGCCAATCAGTAGGTCTTATAAAGTTAGACAACAAATGACACAGCAATAGCAACTGATAACTGGCACATTTTTAGACTGTCCAGTCTATGTTTGCATGGCTCAAAGGTATTGCCCATGTGTTTTCTTCATTGCTCCTCTATCTAAATACAAAAATGATAAAAGCAACTTAAGAAGCCTCCTTAATTGGGTGACAATGACAGCAATGATTCTACTTGAACAAAATAATCCCAAACGCAGCTACAATATTCGAAAAAAAAGTTAGAACTTGAAATTCAAGGATCACAAATTTGAAACACAATTGCTTGGTTCCTAATGGCAAGTTATTAGAGTTAATTAGGTTAAGAGAATGAACCTAGATAAGATTTCATTGTCACAAACTGATTTTTATGTAGTAAACAACCATATACTGTTTTCTTTACTGAGTCTTCTTCAATACAAGAAAGTTAAAATAATATATATACTATATGGTCATTGTAAATAATCTTTAACTTCAGTTTAGAATTAGCTAACATAACAACAGAGTGAGTTAGGTTTTAACATCTTAGCAACACATTTCCTTTGTTAGAAGTTGATGGACAGCAGTAATGGGTATATAACTGTAGCTGAACTATTTCTTAAGGAATGTCTACTTGGCAGTGTACTTAGAAAGTTACCAAATGATGTTAATGGAAGTAACTACTGTATATTCCTTTCTGAAAGTTTGTCATTTTACAATATTATGGCCATTTTTGGTACAAATGTTAGCAGTGTACTGCTATGTACTTGTTTGCAATTTTCACTTGCTAAAATGTTTCCTCAAGCATACTTCCAAGATCTACTGTATATCTAGAGTTTCACATGTGCAAACACCATAGACAAAGTTTTGTATATATGAATGTACAAATATATTGCCATAAATAGTGTGACTCTATAGCGACCAACAAAATGTTGCACATTCAGTTATTTTGTAACTGCTTGGCTGAGGTAGGATACTTTATATCACAATATAATATAACCGGGCGATGCAGGTCCTCTGTCAGCAGCAATGTCTTTGATGTTGCTGCCTCAAAGAGGGGTCTATGGCTGCAGTTGTAGCTGCCCAAGAAACAGATCTTATGCATGCATTGATAGTCAAGTGTGATATCGTTGGTCAAGTTTAATTCTTAGTGAGCTATCTCTTCTCCTTCATAACAAGAGAGGGTTTAGGTTTTACAGGGTAAGCTGCAAGATAAAAAAATTAAAAAATAACATTCGGTTATACTGCAGTTACAAGTTAATCTGTTCAGTCTTTTAACCCCTTAAGTCAAAAGCCTGAAAAGTACAACCTCAATTCCAAAAAAGTTGGGACACTAAACAAATTGTGAATAAAAACTGAATTCAATGATGTGAAGATGCCAACATCTAATATTTTATTCAGAATAGAACATAGCTGACAGATCAAAAGTGTAATCTGAGTAAATGTAACATTTGAAAGGAAAAATATGTTGATTCAAAATTTCACAGTGTCTACAAATGCCCAAAAAGTTGGGACAAGTAGCAATAAGTGGCTGGAAAAATGACATTGAGCATATAACGAACAGCTAAAGACCAATCAACACTAATTAGGTGAATTGACAACATGATTGGGTATAAAAAGAGCTACTCAGAGTGTCAGTGTCTCTCTGAAGCCAAGATGGTAAGAGGATCACCAATTCCACAATTGTTGCGCAGAAAGATAGTGCAGCAATACCAGGATGGTGTTACCCAGCTTAAAATAGCAAAGACTTTAAAGTTCTCATCATCAACCATACATAACATCATCAAAAGATTCAGAGAATGGGATGCCATGTCATCCGAACCAGAGAGGACAAGGACAACCCAAGTTGTTATCAATGCTCCGTACAGAACCATGCATCACTGATGGTATGCAGTTGCATGAGTGCTTGTGGCATGGGTAGCTTGCAGGTCTGGAAAGGCACCATTAACCCCTTCACGACCTTAGACGTATGCATACGTCCAGGTTGTTTGGGGGTTCCTGAGGATCGCGCGAACTCTAAAGCAGAGTTTGCGAGATCGGCGCGGGGTGTCAGCTGTATATTACAGCTGACATCCTGCTGCATCCGCCCCGACCCGCGATCCCTCCGGTGGGCGGGGGGAGGGGGTGTTAACCCCTTAATCATCACGATAATCGGGTCGCAATAACTAAGAGAGACGCAGGAGGAGATCGCTCCTCCTGCGTCTCAGTCGGCGACAGCAGCGCGCGATCGTGCGGCTGCTGTATGCTGACAGACAGTACAGAAGGCATTGAATGCATTCCGGGTTGTCTGTGACGTCACATGGCCCGGCATCGTGACTGACAGTTACCATAGGAACCAGTGCACAGCAACAAGCTGTGCATTGATTCCTATTGAATGAGAGCTAAAGATCTCTCATTCAAATCCCCTATGGGGAAAAGTTAAAAAAAAAAAAATGTGAAAAAGTAAAAAAAAGTGAAAAACAAGTAAAACACAAACACGAAAAATAAAATAAAAAACACGTACACCGCCCTTTTCCCCTTTACAAATGCCAATCGCCCAAAAAAGATAAAAAATAAATAAAGTACCCATATTTGGTATCGCCGCATGCGTAACGACCTGCCCTATAAATCTGTCATGTTAATTTACCCGTACGGTAAACGCCGTAAAAAAAAACAATAAAAACAATCACAGAATTAAGATTTTTGTTCATCCCGCAGCACATAAAATGGAATAAAAGTGATCAAAAACTCCTATAAATGCCAACATTGTACCAATTAAAACGTCAGTTCATCCCGTAAAAAAAATAAGTCCTTACACAGCTCTGTATTCGGAAAAATAAAAAAGTTATGGCTCTCAGAAAATAGCGATGCATAAATATTTTTTTTTTTAAAGTGCTTCAACATAAAAAAAACTATAAAAATTGGGTATCGCCGTAATCGTATCGACCCACAGAGTAAAGCTAACTTATTACGGATACTGCACAGTGAGCGCTGTTAAAAATAAAAATAAAAAACACTACTAGGATTGCAGTATTTTCTTCACTCTGCCTTCCAAAAAACGGACTGATCAAAAAGTCTTGTCCCCCCAAAAATGATACCAATAAAAACGTCAGCTCATTCCGCAAAAAACAAGCCTGTACACAGCTACATACACAGAAAAATAAAAAAGTTATGGCTCTCAGACTATGGCGAAGCAAAAATGTGTTTTCCTGTTTGAATAAAAGTGTTTTTATTGTATAAAAGCAGTAAAAAATAAAAAAATATACAAATTGGGTATTGCTGTAATCGTATCGACCTGCTGAGTAAAGTTAGCATGTCATATCTAATGCAGAGTGACCGCTATAAAAAATAAAAATAAAAAACACTACCAGGATTGCTGTATTTTGTTCAAAACGCCTCACAAAAACCTTAATAAAAAGTGAACAGTGTTGTATACACCCCGTAATGGTACCAATAAAGCATAAATTCACTCCGCAAAAAAACAAGGCCCTACACAGCTCTGCACACAGCAAAATAAAAAAGTTATGACTGTCAGAATAGGACAACATAAAAACGCAATTTTTTATAGACCTATTTCTATTGTGTAAAAGTAATAAAACATAAAAAAAACTATATAAAATTTATACCATTGCAATTTTACTGACCCCCATTGTAAAGTTATCACATCATTTACACTGTATGGCGAACGCTGTAAAATTTAAGCCCAAAAAACAATGGTGTAACTGCGTTCCTCCCATCCCCCCCATTTTCATGACCCAATGCTAAAAAAAACAATGGAACACCTGTGTGCCCAAAATGCACAATACACCCCTATATGAGATCCCTGAGGGGTGTTGAATATAAAATGGGGTGACGTCTGGAAGATTTCACCTGTTCTGATTCTTTGGTGGCTTTGCAAATGCGACATGGCCCCACCAAAATCTGCGTTCCAAAAGCCAAATAGCGCTCCCTCCCTTGTACGCCCTGCCATGCGCCTAAACAGCAGTTTACACTCACATGTAAGGTATTGGCGAACTTGGAAGAAATTGCTTAACAAAGTTTTGGGGTTCTTTTTCCAGGATTCCTTGTAAATGTGAAACATTTTAAGCTAAAATTGCAGATTATTGGAAAAATATTTTTTTTAATTTTCACAGCCTAATGCTAAAAAAAAATTGTGAAACACCTGTGGGGTTGATATACTCACTACACACCTGTATATATACCTTAAGGGGTGTAGTTTCCAATATGGCATCTTTTTAGGGGTGTTTATTAAGTTTTAGCACCTTAGGGTGTCCTCAAATCTGAAATTGCGCCTAAATAAAATTGCATTGAAAATGAGACCCCAGATTCCAGTAGGTGCTCCTCCTATTCTGGGGCTTATTTTTGAGCCAAATAATGCACTAGGGCCACATATGGGATATCTCTAAAAATGGCAGACCTGAGGGAAATGATATTAAGTTGCAGTTACCTAGTCACATTTACCATATTCCAGTGAATAATGGATAAATATTGAAAATCTGCAAAAATAGTGAAATTTTGAAGTTTCACCTCCACTTTGCTTTAATTTCTGTGAAATACCTAAAAAAATGAATACAAATTTTACATTTATTTAGTCCACGTTAAAACTGTGTCCAAACAAAATGTAAACACACAATGCGTTTCAAGTATAGTATTGCTCCTAGTCATAGCCTTAGGCTTTCCTTTTGAATATCTTCTACCTGTAGCCATACAGGTAATGTGTGCACCCTCCATACAAGCAAAGGTTAATATATCAGGTAAGCTGGCTCAAAAACCATAGAATGTGTTTATCTCTATAGTTGGCAATACCTCAGGATTAGACACAACTGCTCCCAGATAGACAGTTTTCATCATCAAGCTAGAGAACTACAGAGGAAGTTCCAATAAATAGGTTATTACTTACACACCCTCAGACTGGCATTTCAGCATGCACTAGCGAGTGACAGGACACCATTATTATCCACAGGAAATAAAGGTGTGAAGGAGACAGATGACAAGTTCAGGATCATTGGCACATTTGATTAGTACCACAAGCGAGTCATAGAAGTGCTACAGAGACACTAGAGTATTTTATTATGTGATCCAGATTTGAAAAAATTCTGTCTGATCACCTTCGTATAACATTTAGGAAAGGACGTTTACCTAGGGATAGAATGGTACACAGCCACCCTACTCCACCAAAGAGGGAGCGTATGGGGCTGGACCTCCAGGGCATGTTTAAATGCTCAGAATGTATTGCCTGTCCTTTTATCACTCAATCTAAAACATTTTCGAATAATGCAACTGGGAAGGTAGTTAATATATGTGAATTCTTAAGTCGCCGATCTGAGGGGGATATCTATCTGAGAACTTGTATATGCCAGATTCAGTATGTGGGCAAGACCATCAGACAGTTGCACTGGAGGATTAGGGAGCATTTGGCATTGTGCGCAATCACAGGGATACCCCTACGGCCAATCTAAACATCAGGAAGACATGACAGAGTTCAAATGCTTGATGATTGAGAGCATTCATCGCTCTCAAAGAAAAGGCAATATTGATTAGAAGTTGCTTCAAAAAGAAACTGAATGGACCTACCATTTTCAAACTACAAGACCCAATAAGATATGTGCGACTTAGATGCTCTTTTACCCTACATACGCACTCCAGTATGCCTAAGCAGTTGCTACTGTGACCAAGTGTTCATAGTTGTGTCAGTTTGGACATATGCACCTTTGTGCTCATAGTTATCAGAGCTGATGTGTAAGATGACGCTCCCCTATGCAGATGGCCAATAGGGACATGAGCACTGACCTGGACATACTATGATAACAAGAGAGTTTGGCTGTGAGTATATGCACAGTTCTATCCTCAAGACACCAGCACTCTCGGTAATTTCTATGCATGTAACCATGACACCAGAAGTAATGGTGAGCAATTTGGTTTCATCTGAGTGTTGCTCTGGCTTTCTTTCCCCTGATGAACATCCACCTCAGTATCATATGTGGCTGAGGGGAAACGAGTTAGGAGTTATTTGGGATTTATTTAGCCCCATTGGGATTTACTATTTGCATAGACTCAGTACCACTGAGTTTAACTGACTTTATTGTTTATTTGGATGATTATTGGCATTGCCTATATTATTCTCTTTGTCCATCTATAGAGTATCAATAGAGCTTTAACAGGAACAGCCTTCGATAGGTGGGGCCGCCCCTTTCGGGCGACTACTTCACCTTTATACCTCTATACTGACATGCAATTCAATGTCTTTTCTTTTATTTCTAGCCTGCTATGATGTCTTTGTAATCACAATACGCTAACTCTGTAAATTAATGATTGAGAGCGGGATTAGTGGTAGATGCTGTATCAGTTTCAGTAATTTATATTATTTTATTGATTCTTAATTTTCGATTATTTAATTCTAACATTTTTATATTAGAGAATTTTTGGATATTATATAATTTATGATTATATTTATATTGTAGAAATTTAAATTTATTTTATATTTGTTAATTTTTGATAATTAACATAAACTTGCTTGTATTGTTTTAGTGGTATAAATTGAGATAAGGGATAGTTCCACTATAACTACTCAGGCAGACCACACAACCCCCTTACCGCCAGAGCCAGTTTTGGCCTCTCTGAAAGAGCCCCCTTTTTTAAATCTGGCATGTGTCACTTTATGTGATAACTTATCGTGAAAAATTTGAAAAATTTACCAATTTCAAACTTCAAAAATGTCTTCATGTAAGACAGATAGCTATTCCACTCAAAATAGTTTATAACTAGCATTTATCATATGTCTGCTGTAGGTTGGCATCATTTTTTTAAATGTCTTTTTTTTTTTTTAACGACAGGGGGCTTAGAAATTTAGTAGTAATTTTCAAATTTTCAAGAAAATTTTCAATATATCTTTTTTAGGGACCAGTCCAGTTCTAACGTGACTTTGATTGGCCTGTATGTTACGTAACCCCATAAATAACTCCATCTAAGAAACGACACCCCTTAAAGTATTCAAAACAGCATTTGGGAAGTTAATTAACCCATTAGGTGTTTCACAGGAATTAAAGCAAAGTGGAAGTGAAATTTAAAAATTTCCCTTTTTTTCAGATTTTCAATTTTTATAAATTATTCACAAGAATACGGTAAATGTGATCAGGTAAAAGCAACTTAATATTGATATCCCAGATTCTGCTGTTTTCAGAGATAACCCATATGGGGCCCCTAGTGGCGATTTTGGCTCAACCACAACCCCAGAATAGGAGGAGCACCTACTGGACTCTGGGGTCTCATTTTCATTACGATTTTATTTAGGCGCCATTTCAGGTTTGCTGACGCCCTGAGGTGCTAAAACTTAATAAACTCCGCTTCTTCTCATCACGTCTCCTAAAACTAAATGTGGAGAAAACAGAACTCATCATCTTTCCACCGTCCAACTCTACCCCTGCCACTGATCTCTCTATTACAGTCAACGGCTCAAACCACTTTCCCCGGGTCCCACAAGTCCGCGCCTTGGAATAATCCTTACTCTGCTTTATCTTTCAAACCACACATCCAAACCCTCACCTCTGCCTGCCACCTCCACCTGAAAAACATCTCTCGCATCCGCTCATTCCTCGGCTATGACACTACAAAAATGCTCGTCCATGCCCTTCTCATCTCCCGCCTAGACTACTGCAACAAACCTTCTTAGTGGCCTCCCAGCTAGCCCCCCTCGCTCCCCTCCAATCCATTTTTAACTCTGCTGCCCGTCTTATCCACCTCTCTCCTCGCTACTCCTCTGCCTCTCCCTCTGCCAATCCCTTCACTGGCTTCCCATTGCCCAGCAAATTCATTTCAAGCTAGCAACTTCGACCTTTCAAGGCTCTCCAAAGACCTCTCTCCTCCATACTTTCTGCCCTAATTCCCAAATATCTCCCCTCACCCTCTCGCTCCCCACAGGACCCTTCTCCTCTGCTCTCCCCTTATCAGCTCCTCACACAAAACCCTCTCCAAGACTTCTCCCGTGCTTCACCCACACTCTGGAACTCACTGCCCCAACACATTTAGACTCTCTTCCACTCTCGCCGCTTCAAAAGCAACCTGAAAACCCATCTCTTCAGGCTTGCCTATAACCCTTCACTAAACTTTATTTACTACTTCTCCACAGACATGTCTGCCCCTCACTCCTGTCTCTTTCCCCCTCCTTGTAGTTTTTAAGCCCTCGGGGTAGGGTCCTCTCTCCCCCTGTCGTGCCAATTGTCATTAGCACTGTAAAATCGTTTGACGTTTTGTAATGTATGTAACCCCTCGAATGTACAGCGCCCTGGAATCAATGGCGCTTTAAAATAAATAATAATAATAATAATAAAAAGACCCCATATTGGGAACTACACCCCTTAAGGACTATATCCAGGGGTGCAGTGAGTATATCGACCCTACAGGTGTGTCACAACATTTTTTAGCATCAGGCTGTGAAAATGAAAAAAAAAAAAAATCCAACAATCTGCAATTTTAGCTGAAAATGTTTAATTTTTACAAGGAATCCTGGTAAAAAAGCACCCAAAATTTTGTTACGCAACAACCTCCAAGTTCGGCAATACCATACATGTGGGTGTAAACTGCTGTTTGGGCGCATGGCAGGGCGTATAAGGTAGGGAGTGTTATTTGGCTTTTGGAACACAGATTTTGCGAGTTCCATGTCGCATTTGCAAAGCCCCCAAAGCACCAGAATAGGTGAAACCTTCCAGAAGTCACCCCATTTTGGATTCAGCATCCCTCAGGAATCTCATCTAGGGGTATATTGTGTATTTTGGGGGCACAGGTATTCCATAATTTTTTTTTTTGCATCGGGCCATGGGGAAAATGGTGGGGGGGATGACTTAATTCCCCCATTGTTTTTTGGGCTTCAATTTTACAGCATTCGCCGTGCAGTGTAAATGACGTGATAAGTTTACTATGGGACTTGATTCAATTGCAATGATATAAATTTTATATAGTTTTTTTGTTTTATTACTTTGACACAATAGAAATAGGTCCATAAAAAAATTGCGTTTTTATGTTGTCCTAGTCTGACAGCCATAACTTTTTCAGTTTTCTGTATAAGGAGCTGATTATGGGCTTGTGGCATTATGAGTTGACATTTTTATAAGTACCATGATGGGGTGCATATGACGCTTTGATCACTTTTTATGAAGGTTTTTGTGAGGCATTTTGAGCAAAATACAGCATTCCTGGTAGTGTTTTTTAATTTTATTTTTTACAGCGGTCACCGTGCAGTATAAATGACATGCTATTATTACTCATCTGGTGGATACGATTACAGCGATACCCAATTTGTATATTGTTTATGTTTTACTGCTTTTACACAATAAAAACACTTTTATTCAAAAAGAAAAACACATTTTTGCATTGCCATAGTCTGAGAGCCATAACTTTTTTATTTTTCTGTGTACGGAGCTGTGTAGAGGCTTGTCTTTTGTGGAATGAGTTGATATTTTTATTGGTATCATTTTTGGGGGGGACAAGACTTTTTGATCAGTTTTAAATTCGTTTTTTGGAAGGCACGGTGAAGAAAATGCTGCAATCCTAGTAGTGTTTTTTTATTTTTATTTTTAACAGCACTCACCGTGCAGTATCCATGACCAGTTAGCTTTACTCTCTGGGTCGATACAATTACGGCGATACCCAATTTATATATATTTTTTTTTATTCTGAAGCACTTTAAAAAAAAAAAAAGTGTTTTATTGTGTAAAATAATATTTATGCATCGCTATCTCTTGAGAGCCATGACTTTGAATTTTTTGGTATACAGAGACGTGTAAGGATTTTTTTTGCGGGATGAACTGATGTTTTAATTGGGAAACTTTGCATTTATATGGTTTTTGATCGCTTTTTTTTCCCATTTTTGTGCTGCAGGATGAAAAAAAATCGCTTTCTGTGATTTTTTTTTGTTTTTTTTTTTTTAGGCGTTAACGTGGTTTAATTTAAAATTTTGCAGATTTATAGGGGGGTATTCGCTGCGGCGATGAAAAATAGGGCGTGTACGTGTTTTTTTTATTTTTTGTGTTTGTTTTTTATTTTTTTACTTTTTTTTTTTTTTTTAAATTTTTTCATTTTCCCCCAGTGGGATCTTTAACAGCAATCGTCACATAGTGTTACATGTAGACCTGTACACGCAGGTACTGCGGTACTGGTCCCCATGGTAACTGCCTCCCCATGCCCAATTGCATGGGGGCATGGTGACGTCCCAGATACCGTGCGCTTCAGAAAGCATCGGGGAATGGGTAAGGGGACCAGGGAGGCATCTCTGCCACTGGCGCTGCGCCGGATCGAGGCAGAGGGCTCATCCCCTCCCTAAAGCTTCTTATGTGACACGATGTGGGGTTTAATGAACGAAATTTCCCGCGGGTTTCCCATGTGAGCCCGCACAATCGCCAGATAGAAAAGCTAGTCATTTGTGGAAGTCTTTTCCCCGCTGGGCATATGCTTCGTCCAATTTCGGGAAGGGTTTAAAAATTTGGCCGGGCTGTTGAGTAGTTATGTGTTTAAATTTTCTGTCCCAATTTATAAAGTTGCCAAATCAATGAATGTGGGGGGAAACCTCAAATCCCCAACTTTTAGCATTACAAAGTCTGGGGCACAGGTTTTGGGCACAGTGCACCAAATTGGTAACGACATCCCAATACCTTAAAAAAAATCACTTTGGCGTTTCATCCAGAACTGTGAATATGACCCAGTCATATATGTCTACCATAGTTTATAATTATACATTGATTAGAAACAGAAATGGTGCACCATAAATAAAAACCCCCAATACACAAGACACTTGTTTTTAAACCCAACTGCGACTTTTTTGTGGTTGTATTTTGAACCCCTTTCTGTGTTTATCCATTTACAGAGGCTTTTTTCTCTGACCTTCATCTCAAATGTAAAAATATTTTTTACTTGAATCCATGTTGGTATTGAAAAGTTCGTTTCCCCGTTAAGACAAGCTACATTTCAATATTTGCTAGTTAGGGTGCTTTCACACGGTGCGGTTTTGGTGCGTTTTTGATGCGTTTTTTGGATGCGCGTTTTGTGCAGGAAGGCAAAAAACAATTAATCTATACATTGTTGCAAAAAAAAGATCAAAAAGCCCAAAAAACCCACCGTGTGAAAGCACCCTTACTTTCTGTGTTTGGGGCAGTTACACACTGACATGGCTGCAAAACAACTGCACTTACTTCACAATTGTTGTATCTTTTGAATTGTATGCATGGGGGAGTGGATGCCTCTACTTTGGTCCTGCACTCTGGGGGCATGTATGAATGGAGGCGCGTCGAAGTTCAATTTCTCCTATTTTTTCCAGTGTAAAATGAGCTCGATGTATGCCAGTGCTTTTTGTGCGTTCACAAATGGGGGTGTAAAGCGACGCGTGTGTGTTTGGCACATTGTGAAACTTAGGCGGGATTACTAAAGTGTAACATTATTAAGGGTTTAAAATAGGCTGGAAATAAAAGAAAAAATCTTAGAAGAATGTCAGTGAAAAGAAAATTGGTATGATCCTGCTTGGAGGACCACAGGGCCCAGCAAGACCTTGCTGTGCTGGCTCTTGTCTATGTAAAAAAAAGGGGAGAGCAGCCAAAAATACAATTCAAAATTTAAGTATTAAAAATTTAAAATATAAAAAACGTACAACATCATCAGTGTTTATGTATGTAAATTGTTTTAAGTTTTAGGGAAATTTTTAAAAAATTTTTTAGAGTACTTTTATTTTGGGGATATTTATATTTTTAGATTAATTTTATATGTCACATTTTTCATCAAATTTTAAAAATTCAATTTTTATAGTTTTTTTTATCCCAAATTCCATTTTTATCATTGTATTGGTGTAAGTGGAAAACTATCTGGCCCCTTAAAAGAAATCCTAGATTCACTTCGACTCCTCAGGCTCAGACAGAACATTTAAATAAGTCTGCCTGTCCGAGCAGTAATGAGCCAAGTTTTGCCGACCCGCATTCATACATGCGTCGAAGCGACCCGCCCCCAAAATGCCCACAGAACGCCCCTTCATTTTAGGCGCATTTGAAAGTGGCGAGTTTTGCCAATGCACCTAAATATAGCGTAGGGGCGTGTCATTTGGAGCGGCACAGTGAGGCGCTTATAGCAGAAATTGGTGGAAAACTCGATCTTACATGCCACCCTCAGTATTGGACTGGAGTGTATAGGACCCAAAAGTACAATTTCCTTCTGGGGGCTCACCCATGCAGTTGATTCTGGGGCTCACCCATGTAGTTGATTCTGGGGCCCACCCATGTAGTTGATTCTGGAGCCACAAATGCAGTTGATTCTGGGGCCCACATGTTCAGTTGATTCTGCGGAGATACCCTACAGCTACTGTACATGCCTCCTTTACTCTGCCTCTTGCATTTTCCCTTTTTTCTTGCCTTTTGCATTCTCAAGGGTTATGAGCTTTAAAAAAAAAAACAAGGTCTGTGATGCTCAGGGGCTCATTGTGGGATTCCCCTATTCCCCTTTGGGACATTTCCCTATTTTCCTGTTGGCAAGTCTGAGTCTGCCTGCACTTCACCCCATCCATTGAGGCTGTTTTTAATCAGAACAGAATATAGTTGAATCATTGATGCCCTGAAAAACATGGAGTTATTGAAAGGCACCTAGAGAACTTAGATTGTTTAGAGTAGGTCTCTATCTGAACTGAGGCCACCTTGCCATTGATGGATGAATCTTCATAATTTTCGTCAGAAATATGCAATAAGAGGCTTAGGGCCTCATGAATGAAAACTGTCTTGGTCTAAGACTTTCTTTGTTGTCTATAAAAGCTCCCCTTTTTTTTGCAGAGCACTATATGAAATGAAAAGGAAGCTCTGATTGGTTGCTGTTGGCATCAAATAAAGTCTTGGTAGTTTTCATACATGAGGCCCTTGGATTTTCCAACTACTAGGTAGGCAGAAAAAGCATTAAATCATGGGGTTTGTGTTATATTTCCCTTGGGTTACAAAATGCTGTGGGTCGTTTTGGTATTGCTTTTATTGCAGCCATAGCAATGTGCACAGGCACCGTTTATCTCACTATTTTTTTTTTTTACATTTCAAGATAGTATTATGCAATTCTTTATTATAAACCACAAAACAGGCCATACACAGCTTGATAAACTCTATATTCTTTAAAATTACATAATGGCACTTTAATTTGCCAAGTTGTGTTCATTTTATGCAATACTATCTATATAGTATTTAAATCTTTTTCCAATAAACTTCACTGTAGTTCCTATGATTATATTTCTCCAGATGATAATAATGATTACATATATTTCATCTAATAATAAAATAAGTCAATGAAGTGTTTAGCTTCACTGTACATCTATGCAAGAATAGCAATTCTTCTGAACTTGCAGAATATCCTTTGACCTATTTTATTCATGTGAAGCGGAGTAATTTTTGAAGTGCTCAGATTTCTTCACAGCCAGCTATTCATTCTATTATCGGTTTCTAAAAAACGGATAGTTAACGCAACTGTTCAACATAATACACCTTAATTGGCACAAGAAGCACACGATATGGTACCAATTGCTTGTGCGCATAATCTTAGTTGTAATGCCAGAACTTAAATGGAAAAGATTGCCCTTCTAACATTCTAAAGTATATTTCTCATTAAGTCATTTAATATTTTTCACTCTCTCTTTGCTGCTCAATATACTGTATTCCTGTAAAGTGTACTGTAGGAGAAATTAATGGCACAACATACATTCTTTTTTATTTGGATAAAATATTTTAGCTCCAATTCCTCACATGTAGGGAATACATCGAGCTTTAATAACAAGCGTAGTAAAAAATATTTATTTTAAAAGTTTGTCGACCCAAAGCCCAAACAATGCCCTGATACTGATGAGCAACAAAATACCTCTTAAAGCTGAAGTTGTATTTGAGAATTAAAAACAGCACCACTCTTGTCCTTGAGTTGTGTCTAGTACTGCAGCATTGTCACATTTAAATTATTAGAAATCAACAGAATTATTAGAAATCCAATCTAAAATATTCACATTCTACTTGCTTTTAAATTGTTGCTTAATTGTATGGCACGTGGAATGAATAGCCAAATAATTGTTATATTTTATTGGCCTAAATAATTAGCTGATTAATTTATGACTAAAAAGACCTAGTGGCATAAATTCTGTACACCTACAGTTGTTATTTATCACTGAGATCGGTAGTCAATATTGGCATGACACCAACTAACATGACATTTTGTTAGACAGTTATTTAAATAACATCAAATCTGACATGCTGCATGTCTTTTAGGGTTATTTTTGAAGTGCAGATTGAGTTTGAAGAAATACTGACAACTTTAAAGTATCAAATACAGTGCAGTGCAGACATGGTAGTAAAAATATTCTGTTCTCACCAAAAGAAATCTGCTACTTCAGAACAAACAACTTTCATTCATGCTCAAAAATGTCCGTAATCGTTCAAGAAAAATGTACATTTTTATTCCAACTGTTTAAAAAAATGGTACATGCATCATATTAGGGTAAAAAATGTGTCTGCCAAGCTTTATGAATGCTTACACCTAGAGGAGAACTGGACAAGAAATAGCTTGTCATAAAAAATACTATAGCTATAGTATATACTATAGCAAATAATTAAGTATTAGTGGTATGGCATACTGTAAAGCCAGAGGAGAAAACAATAAAACAGCAGAGATAGAGAAGAAGTGGGATAGCAGTGTAGAATACTGCTAAATAATCTGCCAAAAGATACTCGTTTAGTGGCCAACTGATCCCATTTCTGTTCTGAATAGCTTCAAAAAAGGTGTCTCTTACTACAGTTTAGTAGCACCATCAAAGTGTGTTGCGCTTAGAGTAACAAATGCAAAACACTGTGTAATAGAAAGATAAAATCAATGTTGTATTTGAAAAAAAAATATTTGTTACATTTGGAAACATATGTATCACCGATACAAAGCTGACAAATACCAATAATTGGTGGAGCTACTATGTATAACAGTATCACTGACTTAGAAGTAGCAAACCACTTAATGATAAAACAAATACTGTATTATGATATCATAATATATTATCATATATTTATCATAAGTGATATGTTTGGAAAGATATTGTGGGATTTTCCTACTGCTAAGTTGGTTTTGCTTTGAATGCAGACAACTGAAAGACATGTTCTTTTTTCTGAGCCTATAGAGACTTCTAAATTCAAACAATGGGATTTGAAAGGCTGTAGTAATGTGGATTAACTTTTCAACTTTACCACAATACAACACAAATATATGCTGTCTTAAAATGTCTGATTACCATAAATTATAATGCATGAGCGGTGCTATAATTCTCCAGGTCAACTTTTACCAGTTAAATTGACCTTGGTTTATATTACATGAAATACTTAAAATGCAGTATTAATAATTATGAGATATTCTGACTGGATTTTAAAGACTTTGAGGACTTGTTCATTTTTGTCATTTTAGAGTCCATAAGAAATAAAAAAAAAAAGTTTTTTGTAAATGCTCCTTAATTACATATTTGATACAAATATAATATGATTGTTCAAAGTAATTAGTGTTCTTTGATGAATGCAATGCTTGTTCATTAACTGCTTAGTAGCCCTATATGTAAACTTATATCCCAGGGTCGCTAATGTGCCATGTAGCAGCTGACAGCTAATTGCAGCTAAAAACAGCTGGTTACAGTATGGAATGGCGCTGGCGACATCCCGGGCTGTTTAACCCCTTAGACACCGCAGCGATGATGACTGTGGCATCTAAATGAATGAGAAATGATGCTGTGCCCCGTTCCTGACTCCAATCTGGGCCCCCAGCGGTGATATTGCCTTGTGAAGGCTTTCATTTCCGCCATGTTTATTGTTTCACTACTTCCTGCCTCAGACTGGAAGTAGTTAAACCGCCATATTGGGACAACCTAATGCATGGTCTCTACAATGCAGTAGGCTGTATAAAAGACTGAGCCCCTAGTGGTCAAACACCTTAGGGGGACTCAAAGAAAAAAGAAAAAATGTTTAAAAGTGTAAAAAAAAAATACTAACAGTTCAAATCACCACACTTTTGCCATTTTACAAATACAATTTTAAAATATTAAATTTACGCAGATTTGATATCGTCGCATCCGAAAAAGTCTGATCTATTAAAATGTTACATCATTTATTCCATATGCTGGACACTGTAGAATAAAAAAAATTCCAGACAACAAAACTGCAGTGTTTTCATAATTTCACGTCCCCTAAAAATTGGAATAAAAGAAGAAATTTTTTGGATTTTTTTTACGGTACCAAAAAATAACAAAAACCCTTACTGTTTGGTGTCAACTTGTATCAAGTTGCATACTGGAGAGTGAACGCCCCAAAGAAAAACCCCGCAAACATGGTGCAAACAGTTTTTTTTTCAAATTTTGTCCCACTTGGATTTTTTTTTTTTTTTTTTGCGGTTTCCTAGCATATTATGTAGTACGGTGAATAACACAGTTAGAAAGTATATATTGTCCTGCAAAATAGAAACTCTCATATTTCTATGTAGATGAAAAAATAAAAAAGTTATGGCTCTTGGACGGCAAGAGGAAAAAACTAATGTGCAACCAAAAAAAAAAACAGCAGGTCCGTAAGGGGTTAAAGAAAGAAGTGTTTTGATATTGTAGTGGATAGTCAGTATTCCTCATAGTAAAGCAGAAAACAAAAACTTACAAGGGTGAAAACATCAGAACACAAGTAGATGTGCTGCTACATATACGCTATGGTTTATAATATCTAGTCTTCTGGCTCTTCTCCAGTTGAGTGAATAGATTCTCACATGTGCATCACAAGATGTTACATATTTGAATAATTAACAATGCACTTTGTTAACAAATTCAATGCATTCTAGAAAACTGTTGATGCTTTAATCTAGTGTTAAAATTGAAACACATCATATTATATTAAAGTGTTACAATCAGAAGTAACAGAAATGAAATAGTAAACAGACTTCTACAGTTATTACATACTGCCACATATTCCCATCCAACTTCAGTAGTTTGAATACACTCAATAAAAGGTGTATACAATACAATATAGACATAAGCAGAGATTTCCATTATGAACTAGAATTGAGGAACAATTTATTACATTTTTAGACATTTTTTAGACACATTTGCACCTTACTTGATGAAAGAGTATAGCTAATAGATGATGGTGATGGTTTTATAGAAAGGAGAGCATTTTTGGGCTACATCTAATACACATATCACATATGGCAAATCTGACACATGTTTAGACAGTTTTGATTGAACTATACACCACTTATTAGTTGGCAAGTTTGTACCAATAAATGAGCCAAAATCTTTGCACATTTTTTAAGCCATGCCTCGTTTTGTAAAACCATGCCTATTTCAATGAGCCACACCTCTTTAGTTGGATGCGGCCCAGATGTGTCTTAAACTCTCTAAAACATATAAATGTGGTGAAAATAAGTTCTACAGAAGTAAATGAGCCCCACTGTGCACAATATAATGGTTCAATATTGGTGAGAACTAAACCATATACACCAGCACGGCTTATGAGGCCAAATCGCCCATTACATATTTCTAGAAAATGAAATGGTGTATGTAAATTATTTAAACACCTCAATCCATTTTGAATAAAATAGTATACAGAAGCTGTGAATTCCCACTTGTCATAGGACAAAAAGTGTCTTCATCAGTCTTTAGAGTCTTTTCCAATTTTAGCATATCTTATGATTTTAGGAGCATATATTGTAGCTTGTTACTTCAGTGGCACATTGCTGCGTTTCATGGAGTAACACCCCCTCTGTTAAGCATGCTACCAATGCATCTAACAAGCTTTAAATACCAGCCCATGGTACACAGTTAAACACACTCATTTAAAATAAAAATGTTACAAGAAACACATAGGGTGATTTCACACAGTGCGTTTTTGCTGCGTTTTTCTTTTTTTATGCGTTTTTGTGCAGCAACATACAGCATTAACTGCTGTACCTTCCTGCATAAAAAAACGCATCAAGAACGCAACAAAAACGCACTGTGTAAAAGCACCCATAGGGTGCTTTCACACAACGCAATTTTGGTGCAGTTTTAACTGTGCTTCAATTAAACTGCCTTGATTACCAGCAATCTTCTTTCAGTTGTCTAGATTGTTCAGAAAGGTGTTTCAAGTAAGTAATCATTGACTGTGTTTGAAGTCTTGTTAATTACAAACACTAATTAGTTACTCACGTTCTAAACAGTTTAGATAGAAGTTTGCTGGTAATAATACAGTTTAATTGGAGCGCAGTTAAAACTGCACCAAAAGTGCGCTGCGCTAACAGTTAGGGTGCTTTGTTACAGTGCATTTTTGTGCAGAAAGGCACAGTAATTAATGTTGTGTGTTGCTGCACAAAAATGCATCAAAAACACACCAAAAATGCATCTGAGTGTGAAACCACCCTTATTGTTACAACTCTTCGAAGCAATTAGTCCGCTCTACAGCACAAGTGCACTAAAAAGCTTAGCAGTGCGATCACTACACAGTCAACACTTGGTCTGTATTACATTCCTCATATGTCATATTTAAGAATTTGTTGTAACGTCTAGATTCATCTATACAGGTACTCACTGTTTTAAAATGTGCATATTACTACTGTTAAGATCTGTATAAAAGTGTTGCCCTCCTCATTCACATGCAGGGCCAGATCGCAGCGGGCCCATAGAATCTGTTCCACAAATAAGGAATATGATATTCAAATGGAAAGATTGATAAGCAAATGTTCTGCTTGGGTTATCCGGTATCAAAAGTGAGGAAATCAGAATAGTCAAACAGTTCAATATATAATGACATATGACACACTTGAAGGTCTTATTAAGCGATCAATATTAAAAGTGTGGAACATATTCTAGAATGATCCACAGTTTGGTATAATGCTCCGGGACAGGCCTCAATTTCTTTATCAGAGAGGAAAAACATTTGATAATGCAATAGCTAAGTCTGATCTGCAGGAAGCAAAGGTAACTAAACAAGCATTTTTGTGTACTCGGAAAAAGAGTACATACCCATGCCTGTCATGTCAGAATTGCAATAGCTTTATAAGAGGTAATGCTATCTACCATCCCACACAAGAATGCCCTATTAATATATGTTTTTATATTATATTTTTCAATCTGCAACATCAGTAATGTAATTCATATGCTGAAATGTCTGTGTGGTAAACCTTATATCGGACAGATGACTAGGGCAGTGAGGATTAGGCTTAATGAGCATAGATCACAGATAAGGTTAGCAAAAACTAAAGTAAAACAAGACAGTGAGCAAATTGATAGAGGAGGGATTAAGAATAAATACGGTGACTAGTCTGTGGCAAGGCCTTTTCTGGAATTTTCATAATATAAATGAATTAAGGTTATTGAAGAGATTTCTGGTAAAGACCAAGTACAAATAAATGAGGCACTACTACCAGGAGAGGTATTTTAGATCTCTTAGCTGGAATCTCTGGTCTGCAAAGAGTTAAATGGGGAGTGTAATTGGAATATATTTGTATAAAGATCATAACAGTAGTAATACGCACATTTTGAAACGGTGAGTATCTGTATAGATGATTCTAGACATTTCGACACATTCCTCGATATGACATATGAGAAATGTAATACAGACCACGTGTGTTGTATTGTGCAGCAATCACCTGATCACACGGCTTAGTGCGCTCGCGCTGTGCAGTGGACAGATTACTTAGAAGAGTTGTAACGGTTTGGACACTAGAACGTTGAAACACATATTGTGATTACAACAAATTTATGGGTTTCTTGTAACACTTTTTACTCAAGCTGATTGTGTTTAACTGTTTGACTATGTTCACACGGCAATAATTGCGGGACGTATTTTGCCCGCAATTACGCCATGTACTCGGGAGCGGGGGCGGGGGGTGGGTGGCAGCCCGCCGGCCCCATAGACATTCATTATTCTCGGCACGTATACGCTGAGAATAAATGACATGTCACTTCTCTCCCCTCTCGCCATATTGTGCGAGCGGGGAGAGGAGACTTAATCCATAGTTCTCTATGAGAACTGTGGATTACCGTAATGACTGGGACGTATCTTGCCCTGTATTTCGCGAGATACAGCCCAAATTAAGCCTGTGAACATAGCCTTTACCATGACCTTATGGTTACTGGTATTTAAAGTTAATTAGCAGCATTGGTAGCATGCTTGACAAAGGGTGCGCTACTCCCCCGAAACATGATGCTGAAGTAACAAACTACAATATATGCTCCTGACATCATACCATGTGGACTTTGCCAATATTGGAAAAGACTCTTACGACTGATGGACAGACTTCTCACAACTTCTGTATCCTATATTATTCAAAGTGGATTAAAGTGTTTAAAAGGTTGTCACTAGTATCTGGAGCCATGCTGTCTGCAGTACATCCCACAGCTGCTGGAGCTGGTATGGAGAACAATACATGACTATGACTGTATATAATTTTAATGTTTATACACACAATGGTGGCAAGGTGCAAAACATTGTTTTCCAAGCCAGGTATACAATACAAATGCGCAATATTGTGGAAGATAGGCTAGCAGTGAACAGGCTAAGGCTAGGTACACACTGTGTTATTTTGAACGGATGACGGATCCGTTCTGATGGAAGGGAGAACAGATGTGTTAACGTGTTCATTGACTCATGTAGGTGGATGGATGTGCAAAATACATTCACATTGTGTCCATTTTTACACTTTCTGTCAAATATGTGTATAATTTTAATAGGTTAAAGAATACGTTTTTGCAATGTATGTCAATGGAAAACAGACCTTATGGCCACATGTATGAAAACTGTCTAGGTCTAAAATTCACTTTGTTGCCCAAAGCAACCAATCAGAGCACTGCTTTCATTTCATATAGTGCTCTAGAAAAATGAAAGGGGTGATCTGATTGGTTGCTTTGGCCAACAAAGTGAATTTTAGACCTAGACAGTTTTCATACATGTGGCCCTTAGTGTTTGTGTCCATATTGCAAACGTATACATTTGTATCCGTCATAAAATATATAAACAATCTACACAATCAAATAGCAAGAAAAAAACGGATGATAGCCAATAGAAAAGCTAGTAAAAAAAATAGTTTTGCATATTTTTAAGGTATACATTATAATTCATACGTTTTGACGGATGGTCAAACGCAGTGTGCACCTCGCCTAATACCTTATGTCCATGGCTATATTGCAGCTTTGTGCAATTTGTCCACATTAAAATATACCCCACACACATTGGCCACATGTGCAAGTGTTTTTTAAGTCATCCCCATTTACATCAATATCTAAATGTCCATTTTCTGCATTGAATACCACCAAATAATGATCATGTTGTAAGTTTCTTTACGGTTTACGGTGTCGAAAATACATGTTGTATGAACCACAACACGTTTTTTCTATTGATGTTCATGGGAATTATTTACTTTCGGCTTTAGACAAGTATTTCAAGTCAGAACCCACATAGATTCCAACTTGAAATACTCGTCGTGTGGTTAAAGCCTTCAAAGAATACCTCCATATAAACTACTTTGTACAGGGCCTCGAAATTGCAGTAAATGGACATAATGGACAACTTCATACCACAGAACTAAAAGTGCTTCCATGAGCTGCAATACAAGCTCCATGTGAATGAGGCCCTAGTCTGATCTGCTGCCACTCTGACTTGCATTTACTGTCATATAGTTTGCTTTCAAGTAAAACATGTCTGCAGTTGTACTAATGTGTTCTCATGACTATCACATGTATTTCGTATAATGGTTTATTCTGTATGTTAAAAACATTGACATAAAACATGTACAATGGTGTAAGGGATAAAACAACTGTACCATGGTGTACAAATGAACCCCACCGGAAGCAAGTACTTTAAATGGACCAAAAGAAATAAGCATTTTTGTATAGTCATACAATATTAATGTGGAAATGGCATAGTCAATTGAAATGTCACATTATTAATGCCCTTTAAAGTTTGTTTCTATTATACATGCATATCTATGACTATTACGCACTGCAGCCCATAATACAAAAGAAGATGACTTCTCCTGGGCAAAAAGTATACTACAATTAAATGTATTCTCGTCCTTTTAATCTGTGATGAAGAATGAATCACATCCACTGCTTGCAGCTATAGTAATATAAACCAATGAAGCTTGTGTAAAGAATAAAGACTTGATGCAGTGATTAAATGCACCACTAGGAGGAGCACTTCTCCCACTTTTCACCCCAATTTCTTTTAGAAATTTACTTTATGAAAAAAATATATATATATATTTGTATAGATATTGATATATAGGATATATAGACAAGTATATTTATCTATCTATACATATATCTATCTAGATATAGATAGATAGATATATGTCTATATATCTGAATCTCCATCCATCTATCTATCTATCTATCTATCTATCTATCTATCTATCTATCTATCTATCTATCTATCTATCTATCTATCTATCTATCTATCTATCTATCTATCTATCTATCGACACATGTGGGTCTATTTCTATCTACATAGATAGATAGATAGATAGATAGATAGATAGATAGATAGATAGATAGATAGATAGATAGATGTCTATATATCTGAATCTATCTATCCATACTAATATATCTATCTATCTATACACACACATATATATCTAGGTAGATAGATATAGATATCTATATATAGATAGATAGATATACATGGATTAATACAGACTTGTGTCTATTTCTATCTATATAGATAGATAGATAGATAGATAGATAGATAGATAGATAGATAGATAGAGATTCAGATATATAGACATATCTATCTATCTATCTATATATACATACATACATATATATCTAGATATAGATATCTATAATATGAAGATAAAAGATGGATTAATACAGAATTGTCTATTTCTTTTTTTCTATCTATCTATCTACACACACACACACACACACATATATATATATATATATATATATATATATATATATATATATAATATACAATAATATAATGATACTATATAGATGGATTAATACAGACTTTGTACTATTTCTAATCTATCTATCATAATCTATCTATCTATCTATCTATCTATCTATCTATCTATCTATCTATCTCTCTAGATAGCGATAGAGGTAGATAGACAAGTCTAGATAGATAGATAGATAGATAGATAGATAGATAGATAGATAGCCGTGTACCCTTATATCTGTTATACTATCAGTTATAATCTTATTCAGGGTTTTCTTTTTTTTTCCGTTTATCTGGTGAAGGGCATAACAGCAGCTCACAAGCACACACATTCACATTAGATTTCAGATTGAAGGTAAATTTCCTACAGAACTGATTTTGCGGAAAACAAAAGCTTTTTACTTATATCAACATAAAATAGTGCCTGCAGTCTCAATTTTAAAATTAAGTTTCCTTTTCTCTTAAAAGCATATACATTATAATGAATTAGTTTGTCCAATTCATTTTAATAAAGGTTATATTACTTTGTTTCTCTGCTGCCAGCAATCTGATAGCACATTACAGGATTCCCAAAGCGAAAATGACCACAGGAACAACAGACGCCAACATATTTATCAACAATACAACTCTGGGGTCCAGAGCTAATTATGTGTATACTGATGAAATGTGTGCTTGTAAATTTTATATGGAAAAAGTAAGAGAAGGGAAGAAGAGAATGTCTACGACTTACAGCAGGGACCTCTAAATTCATATCACACTTCATGCACTTTTCACGCTTCATACCCTCAGTGCCATTAATAATATAGGAATATTCCTGGGATGCCTAGAGAATTTTTGAAGCTTACGTGAATTTTTGTGAGCAAAAGTAAATATGAAAGAAGAAAGAATATAGTAATTTATGAGAGCACCTATAATGTCCATATTTACTGTGGGACTTTAGCCTTATTTACAGTGGACTGCTTTGAATATTCCTCCATAGATAGCAGTTTATTATTATTCTTACTACTACTACTATCCTCATTATAGTCTTTTAGACCTGGGAGGTGGGATTTACAGTGTTTGTGGGAAAGTGGAGTAGATGTGAGGGTTTTGGGAGGTTTTGGGGGTCACATGTGGAGACTGGTTGGGTTATGGGGAGAGATGGGGTTGCATACCTCCAAACGCACCATCACCCACAACAGGCATACAGCATTCCTGTCCAGGAGTGCTTAATTAACCCCTTAAGGACCTTGCAATTTTTTTTGTTGACACGTTCGTTTTTCCCTCCTCGCCTTCCCAGAGCCATAACTTTTTTTATTTTTCCACCTACATAGAACTATGAGGGCTTTTATTTTGCGGGACAAGATGTACTTTCTAATGATGTCATTCACTGTACTATAGAATATACTGGGAAACTGCAAATAAATTCCAAGTGGGACAAATTTTGAAAAAACCATACTTTTGGCATGTTTGCGGATTTATTGCTTTTACATCGTTCAATCTTCGGTAAATATAATGTGTTATCTGTATTCTACAGGTTGATTTGCATCCGCCAATACCAAACATGTAGGGTTTCCGTGATGTTTTGATACCGTAAAAAAATTCCAAACATTTTCTATCTTTGAAATTTGCTCCACGGCGCCATTTTGTGCGATCAATAACTTTTTTGTACTAACACTTACAGACGTCGGTGAGGCGGCATTTTTTTGCGGGCTGAAGCGTACTTTTTATTACTTGCAGTTTGGAACGCATGCGACTTTTGATCACTTTTATTCCAAATTTTATAGGACATGAAATTACAAAGAAAACGCAATTTTGGCATTTGGAATTTTTTCTTCTACGGTGTTCAGTGTATGGGATAAATGATTTTGTATTTTTATAGATTTGACATTTTCTGACTTTTGGGGAACTTTTTTTATTATTTTATTGTTTTTATTTGTAAAATGGGGAAACGGGTATTTTGAACTTTTAATTTTTTTTTTTACTTTAAAACTTTATTTATTTTTTTTACTTTTGCATCGAGTCTCCCTAGGGTGCTGCTTTACCTCTAGGAGGCGCGATCATTAATACAGCCTAATGCATTGCATAGACAAAGCATTAGGCTGTACCAAGATGGCGGTTTCCCCACTTCCTGTCTGGGGCCGGAGGTGGGGCAAACGAGAACATGGCAGCGATGGAGGCCTTAACAAGGCTTCTCGCTGCCATGTCCAGGCATCGGTTACGCGGGGACTCTGATCGCCGTGAAGAACGGTGCGTGGCACCGTTTTTCATTCATTTAGTCTAAGGGGTTAAAGAGCGTGGGCGAGCGTACCGCCCCCTGCGCTGCAGCAGCCGTGTGTTAGCTGCGATCAACCACCAACAACCTCGGCTGTGTGGTCGGGTCACGGAGCGATCCTGCCGCAAAACCCCTTAGCGACCTTGCGACGTACTCATGCTTCCAGGATCATTAAGGGGTTAAATAAAGTGGGTTTTTTTCATATTTTTTTTTTTAACATTTTCTTTTCATTGTTAATTCTGGAGGTATCTGATGGATGCCTCTAATACTACCACTGGGGATTGATGTCAGCCAGCACTATTTCTGGTCACCCCAGGCTGATACTAAACTCCTGTCACTATTACCCCAGTATCCAATAAACCAGGGATAATGAGAAGAGTCAGCTTATCATCAGAAGATGGACCAACTAATGTCCACTTCTGGGGTTGTTGTGGGTTGTTATATTTAGGGTAGGAAGGGACCAGTATCCATAGACTTTCCCATCCTAATAATATCAGCCTGTAGCTGCTGGTTGTTAAAAAGAGGGGGGACTCGATTTTCTTTTCATATTCAATTTTCATAACCAGCCAAGGTAAAATCAGCAGCTGCAGATTGATACTATTAGGAAAGTAAAGTCCATGGATTTCGGTCCCTTCCCACCCTAAAAATAGCAGCCCGCAAATACCCCAGAAGCAGACCTTAACATAAGAGAGCCTGTTTCTGACGGTAACTCTGCTCTTCGCAGTACCTCTGTGCATTAAGTACAAAGTACAAATAAGGGAACCTGTACAGAAGTAAAAACACTACAAAAACATGCTATTAGTAAACCTTATTTCCTGCAACCCCTGAAGCCTCAGCCTCAGGGGTATTGTGAATATGATCTTGGAGGGAAATGTATGTTCATGATAAATATGCAGACTAACCTCCTAAAATGTTCAGGCACCTGAGTGGTCACTATATAGTGTTTTTGTAGGTTATATTAATGCTCACATAGAGACAGTGTACACTTATACCTGATTGTAAAGTGAGTACGCTTCTGTCCCTCACCCACTGCCACTCTTACATTCATGCCTGTGTTTATAGTGTTGCTTATTTTAGAAAGTGGCGAGGTGCATCATCAAGGGAAAAATTGGAGTTGGACATTGTATGTGGACTGCTTGGGGCTTTGTGCAAGGGCTGTTTTTTTAGTCTTAGCCCAGCCCTGATCAGCAGTAAAAGAGATGTCAATGTAGACTTTAGGGACAAAAACCAACTGACTCTAAGAGCCACATGTATGAAAACTATCTAGGTCTAAAACTCACTTTGCTGCCCATAGCAACCAATCAGAGTGCCCCTTTCATTTTTCCAGAGCACTATATGAAATGAGAGTTCTGATTGGTTGCTATGGGAAGCAAAGTGAATTTTAGACCTAGTCAGTTTTCATATATGTGGCCCTAAGTAGTAATAACCCATCCATTTCAAACTGTTTTAAACGAGAACAGTCGATAGCTAAAACTTGTTTGTTCTATAAAGTTCAGAGTCCTTGCCTTGAAACAAAGGGCCTCATGTATGAAAACTTTCTATGTTTAAGACTTTATTTGTTGCCCATAGAAACCAATCAGAGCACCCCTTGCATTTTATATAGTGCTTTGAGCACTGAGGGGAGCTCTGATTTGTTGTTATGGGCAATAAAGAAAGTTTTAGACCTAGAGAGTTTCCATACATGTCCCACCAATTGAGAGAAACATTTTAGCATAGGTTCCCATCAGAAATCTAGTATACTAAACACAGCAATAATTCAGTTTAAAATAATTTATATATTCATTGTTTGCCTGTGGATTGGAGTTTGCAGAATGCTGCTGTATTTGCTTCTATGGGTACACATTGGTACTGCAGCCCTGACATCTTGTACCTGCACAGTATATTTCATATTGTAGGGAGGTACTGAGCATTTTTGTCTTTTTGGATACTAAGGGGGACATGTATGATCGGAGCTTTCACACATTTTCAGGCATATAATGCGCCTCACTGTGCCGGCTCCGCTGTCAGACGCACCTAATGCGCTGTTTGGTACAAGGTTCGCCACTTTGTAATGCACCTAACATGAAGGGGCGTTCTGGGACGGGACGCACCACATTCGAAAACTCCAACGCATGTATGAATGTGGGTCAGCAAAGTGAGGCGCATTAAAGCTCTGACAGGCAGACCTATTTCAATGGGTCAGCACTGAAATCCCTCAATAAATACCACAGAAAGCCACGATGCAGTAGACTGTCCTTAGGAGGATTGGCCTATATCCGCCGTCAAAAATGTCCCAATGATAAAGATAGGGACGTCAGCATAAAGAAGGCTTCTTTATTCACGAGTCACAGGTACAAAACAAGGTCAACTTTTGGCTCAAAATAGCAGCAAGACCTCATGCTTGAGAAAGGGTCTGCTGCTATTTTTTGAGCCGAAACGTTGCACCTTGTTTTGTACCTGTGACTCGTGAATAAAGAAGCCTTCTTTATGCTGACGTCCCTATCTTTATCATTCTATTTCAATGTGGTCAGTCTGCCGGAGGTGGCGAAGTTTGCAAGATTTGTATGAGCGCACTTTGGCACCGGCATACATGAGGTGCAGTTTTCACTGTAAAAAAACGTGAAAACAGGCTATTCGATGCGCCTATCTTCATACATGTCCCCCTAAGGGATGAGGATATGGTTTGGTAAGAATGCAAGCTACAGGCCAGTGTTAGAACCTTGATGTAAACTTACCCCAAAAGAATCAAAGATGTACACTGAGCAAAAATACTGCTTCAGTGCTTCACATTTGTACTGTACATCTGGAAGGTTGACTAAAGAATACTGGCAAAATACCAGCTTAGATTCATTTTTATTTTGCCTTTATCCCACATGAACACCCAAAAGTTACAATATCACCTAAATGATTGAAAAAGAGCCCAACAGAAAACATTAAAGGGGTGTTTGATGACATATCATTAGGATATGCCATCAAAAGTGTAATAGATGCAGGTCCCACTGCTGGAAACCGCATCTATCTCAGGAACAGGTCCCCAAATGTACTAGCTCAGAATGGAGAGCTGGTTGTGCTTATGAAAAACTCTCCATTCTGTTTTTATGGGTGTTTCGAGTGTAGCCGAACATTCAAGTTAAACTGAGCCAAACTCCCATAGAATAGATTGGAGAGCCATGTGCAGATTCAACCGTCTCTCCACACTGCCAACACTTTTGCGGACTCATTCCAGAGTTAGATGTGGGTCCCAGAAATTTGATCTGCACCTACAACACTTTGATTGCATATCCTATCCATTTGCTATCAGATGGCATGGTGGGAACCGTGCATTTCTGTGTTAATTTACACTTAAGTCATGATATGAGCCCTGTGTGAACATACTGTACATATAGCATTAGGACAAGCTCTGTGAGATACTTGCAGGTGAGGACACAAGCAGTTGTCTGGCTGTTCAATATTACATAGCTGAAAAATGTCTAAACATGATAACACATTGGTGAATAATTATAATAACAATGTAACTCTACAGCAATGCAAATATCTTGTTTCAGTTAATTTTGCAAACTGTTACTGTACATATCTATCCAAACATTCATCAATCTATCTACACATCTCTCTCTCTCTCTTTCTCTCTCTGTCTGTCTGTCCGTCTGTCTCTTCTCTCACTCCTCTCCAAATTTTTTACTATAGTGTCAACTAGAGGTACGTTTTCTTCATTGAAATGTTTGACATGAGAAGGATCAATATTGTGTTTCTTCAACAACAAATGTTTCCCATTTTAAATTCACACTTGATCAGATTTTACCATTTGATCTGTTCTAACCCTGTGGAGAATGTTAAAGGCTCCATGTTTGTCAATCTGTGTGTCTTGCTATCTGGACACAATTGTTAATGCATTCCCTGCACCTATAACCTATCACTGAGCCTGCGAGATATCAGATGTATGCTTTATCCTTTGACAGAACAGATAAAGTTTATCCTATGTCTGAATGAGTCATGTGGATGCATTGGCATTTGCACATATGTGACATGCTTGACTCATGCAGGTGGTTGACGCCACTTTGCCAGCAGGAATGTTATTTTCATGTCTAAAGATTCTGGAAACATAAATGATTGAAACCAGATTTATATTTCATCATGTCTTACACCAAGCCACTTGTTATTTTATCCAAAATCTGTTCCATTGTATGACACAGTGACAGATAGCCACTGTTGAAACAGCAATCCCTGTGCTGCGTTTGGACATTCACACCACAGGATTTTTCATTCAATATTTGTACTGTTCCTGTCTTTTTTATATAAAACCTTGGTATTGGTCATGGATATTTGCCTGTTGGTTACCAAGCAAAAAGTGCTTCTTTTTAATATCTCTTTATTCTGCAAGCATCAATATATTTTTAGGCTGTTTGTACTTTTATTCTCAGTTCCCTGCTACCTTATAAATTAAGTCCTATTAAGGACTACATAACCAGACTGCTGTGATCGGGGTAATTACAACATAAACCACCAAACTCCGGTTATGGGGCAGTCCTGATGATACTACTGAAGTGCTGTTATAGTGGACAGTCCTCACTGTGTTACTTAACTGATGTTATATATGGCAGTCCTGACTATGCCACTGAATTGCTGTTATAGAGGGCAGTCCTAACTATATTGCTAAACTGTTGTTATAGAGGGTAGTCCTGACTACACAACTGAACTGCTGTTATAGGGGGCAGTCCTGACTATATTAATAAACTGCTGTTATAAGGGGAAGTCCTGGTTATATTAATAAACTGGTGTTATAGAGGGTACTCCTGACTACATCCTGAACTGCTGTTATAGAAGGCAGTCCTGACTATAGGACTAAATTTATGTTATGGAGGGCAGTTCTGACTACACCACTGAACTTCTGTTATAGGGGGCAGTTCTGACTACACCACTGAACTTCTGTTATAGGGGGCAATCCTGACTATCCCACTGAACTGCTTTTATTGGGGTCAGTCCTAATTACACCACTGAACTACTATTATAGGGGGCAATCCTGATTACACCACTGAACTGCTGTTACAGAGGGCAGTCCTGACTATATTACTAAACTGCTGTTATAAGGGGCAGACCTTACTATACCACTGAATATCTGTTAAAAGGGAGCATTCCTGACTAAATTACTAAACAAATGTAAAGGTGAGTTCACACTATATTCATGGCTAAGTTGCAGATATCCATCAGGGAACCTTGAAAAAGGTACCCTGGCTAATACCACGACCCAGCCACAGTGACCCCATAGTGAGTAATAGAGCAGATGTAGCACTGCCTATCATACAGGACTAAATAGACTAGTCTACTACACTAATTAGTTCAGCAGGAAAAGAGTATGTCATTGGGAGATAGAGGAAACGTAGCCCACGTAGCCCTATTATTCCATATCTGGCTGCTGCGGCTGTGTCGCGGTATCTGCATGGGTAACTTTTTCACAGTACCAGAATGGATACCTGCAACGTAGTCATGAACATAGTGGGAATCCACCCTTATTGGGGGGACTCAAGGCTACTAAACTGTTGCTATAGGTGGTGGTCATGACCACATTATTAAACTTCTGTTATAAAGGGTAGCCCTCACTAAACCACTAAATTAGTTATGGCGTGTAGGTCCTGACAATACCACTAGTCTGCTGTTTTAGGGTGTGGTCATGACAATTTAATTAAACTGCTATTAAGGACAGTCGTGTCTATACCACTAAACTGCTGTAATAGGGGGTGGCCATACCAATACCACTAAATGGCTATTATAGAGGGTTGACTAGTCAACTGTTGTTATAGATAGTGGCCAAATTACACTGCTCTGGGCAATATTATTCAGCTGGACTGATGTTATAGGAGGGTCCACACTACTAGCCAGACTGTCGTTATAGGGAAAAACCCAGTCTGAAGTGCTAACTGCAGGTGTAAGGGACCTGCCCAGACATTTCTTACAAGGTTTCTTAGTTTTATACAGTATTATGCAAGTAATGATAAGCTGTGAAAGGCTATAGAACAAGGCAGTAATGACTTAAAAAAACAAAAAAAGAAATATAATTGCATTTTTATTTTACACTATATATTTTGAATGTATATACTCTTTTTAAAACATGTTTGTTCACATCAGTAAACATATAAAAATGTGATCCATATTAATATCCTCCTATTCAACATTCATGAGGATCTACTGTTTTTTGATTTAACAATATACACAATGAATGTATTATGGGTTAAAACTACAAAGGTATAAAAATATCTGAAAATAATGACAAGTCATCTCAAGAATCTACAAGCAAATTGTGGTATGACCTTTTCAGCAGGGAAAGAAAATGTGCATACTTAGATAGAAAAAAAGATTCATGTAAAAAATACAGGTCTCTGCTTGTGGGAAAAGTACAGACCTTTTTGCCTTCTTTTTAAAATTATTTACTGTGCTTGTCACACAGTCTAAATATACAATTTATAAAATCATAAATGTCACCTCGTATTATGGGTATGTGAGCAATTTGTAGTTCCTCCTGAGTGATAGAAATATGTTCTAATGTTTTCATATTGCTAAGAAAGTACCAAATTATGTCATCACTGTTTGTTATCATACCAAAACAAGATGACAGCAGAATGTAAAATTCTTAGCAGGACACCAGGGTTTTGGGAAATGGTAAAACTTTCTAGCAGTGGTGGCTGGCCCTGCTTCTGATGCAGTCTATGGCTGGGTTCAAGAACAAGAGCATTTTTGTGCATGCATGATTCATCCGGGCCCTGCAATGGCTATGTTACACAGAGAAGTGATGGAAAAGTACTCCAGGGTACACACAGAAGCCCTGAAACATTTTTACTACATCATGGATCATGAGATACGATTTCTTCCTTATGAGTAGGGTCAGGATGATAGTTACATAGTTACATAGTTAGTACGGTTGAAAAAAGACATGTGTCCATCAAGTTCAACCAAGGGTGGGGGAAATGTGGTTGAAGGAAAGGAGATGAGGATTTTAAGCCCAGCCTCCCCACTGGTGAATGCCCTGAAATCCACACGGCAAGAACCAATCTGCTCCAGTGGAGACCCCAACTCTGACCACAGAACCCTCACCAGCCAGGATCCAGAATTTTACATAGCTACATACGCATCAATATTCTTTAGTTTCAGGTAGTTATCTAAGCTGTAACAATTCCCAACTGGGTTGGCTGGAAAACGTCTGGGTATGGCGGATCCTCTGGGCCCACCGTGGGTGCAGATGGTAACGCACACGGTGGGTATCTGAAGTGCTGGTCAGGATAGCCGGTGCTGGAACGGAGACAGGGCACCGCAGATGTAGCCTTTAAACGTATGCACAGTCCAGGTGTAGCCGGAGAACGTATGCAGAGTCCAGGTTGGTAGTAGACTAGGTATGACAGGTAACAGCAGATATATGGCAGAGTGGTGCAGCAGAAGGTATACAGCAGGTAGCAGATAAACGTACAGGTAACGTATGAATAAGTCAGCAGCAATACAGCAGCCAAGGGGTCAAACTCAGAGCAGGAAACACACAACAACGAACTGTCCCAGGGCAGAAGTAGGAAGTTCCTTAAGTAGCCTGGGGTCAGAGGTCACTGGGCAGGAACAGGAACACTGTCTCTTTAAATAGAGTGCAGTGCCGCGCACGCCCCTAGAGGGAGCACATGTGCGCACAGGACGCCAGGGAACTGGAGGAAGCGAAAATGGTGATTCAGATCTGCCCACAGGAATGGCTACAGGACTGGCAGGAGCTGGGACAGGTGCGTGCAAAGATCCAGGGACACCAGGGGCTGTCGCAGCAGCGTCCGGGACGCAGGAGATGCGGGCACGCTGTCGGTCCGTAGCAAGGACCGTGGCATGAACTGTGACATAAGCCATTCTTGAAACTTTCTACAGTTCCTGCCGTGACCAGCTCCTCAGGCAGGCTATTCCACAGATTCACAGTTCTTACAGTTAAGAACACCCTTCTCTTCTGGATATTGAATCCTTTTTTCTCTAGCTGAAGGGAGTGTCCCCTTGTCTTTTGAGGGGGCTTTACATGAAATCATTTTTCCCCATACTTTTTGTAGGGACCATTTATATATTTATATAAATTAATCATGTCCCCCCGAAGCCGTATTTTCTCAAGACTAAATAAGTTAAATTCTACTAACCTCTCCTCTTAACTAAGATGCTCCATTCCCCTTATTAGTTTGGATGCTCATCTTTGTACCCTCTCTAGCTCCATTACATCTCTTCTATAAACTGGGGCCCAGACATGAACAGCATATTCCAAGTGAGGTCGCACCAATGCTTTATACAGCGGTAGAATTACATCCTTGTCCCGTGAGTCTATGCCTCTTTTAATACACGCCAATATTTTACTTGCCTTAGAGGCAGCTGATTGACACTGCGTGCTGTTCTGTAGTCTATGATCTACAAGAACACCCAGATCTTTCTCAACAAGTGATTCTCCAAGTTTTTCTCCCCCTAGGACATATGATGCCTGTAGATTATTTCTACCCAGATGCAGAACCTTACATTTATCCACATTGAACCTCGTTTGCCAAGTGGATGCCCAAACACAGTGTATCCAGGTCTGCTGGCAATTTATGAGCATCTTCCATCAATTGCACTACCCTGCATAGGTTGGTGTCATCTGCAAAAATAGAAACCGTGCTATTGATCCCTTCCAACATATTGTTAATAAATACATTAAATAAAAGAGGGCACAATACTGAGCCCTGAGGCACACCACTCATAACCGGGGACCACTCAGAGTAGGAGTAATTTACCACCACTCTCTGAGTACGATCCGATAGCCAGTGTTTAATCCAATTACACACTATTATTTCTAACCCAATGGATTCTAATTTACCAAAACAAATTTTATGAGGGACAGTGTCAAACGCCTTTTCAAAGTCTAAATACACAATATCCACAGCTGACCCGCTGTCCAGACTTCTACTCACCTCTTCATAAAATCAGATCAGATTGGTCTGGCAACTTCTGTCCTTTGTAAAACCATGCTGGCAATCACTTATAATATTGTTTTCGTCCACATATTTCTGTATATATTCCCTTATGAACTTCAAACATTTTTGCCATAACAGATGTTAAACTTACTGGTCTATAATTACCTGGGCAAGACTTGGAGGCTTTTTTGAAGATGGGAACTACATTTGCCTTGCGCCAGTCTCCTGGAACTATACCAGTCACCAGAGAATATCTAAATATCATGTACAGAGAAACACCAACAACCGAGCTGAGCTCTTTAAGAACTCTTGGGTGTAAACCATCAGGGCCAGGAGCCTTGTTCACATTCAGTTTATTTAACTTGACTTGGACCTTTTCTACACTGAGCCAAATAGTTATAGCAGATGATGTATTAACAGTACTTGCACCACCTACATCTGCACTCGGCCCGCCCCCATCAACTACTTCCTCATTGTTAGTATATACTGAGCAGAAGAACCTATTTAGTACCTCTGCCTTCTCCTGGTGCCCATTGACCAGATGCCCATCACAGGTTTTTAAGGGTCCTACATGCTCCAACTTCGGCTTTTTGGCATTTATATGCTTAAAGGGGTTTTATCGTTACAAAGATCATGTCTCAGATTATGGGGACAGTAAAAATAAGCACTTTTGTAATTGGGTTGCATTACCTTGGTTTAGCAGATATGAGCTTCTCTGTCAATCTGTGTTCTATTTCTGCTGTTGCTGGTCGGAACGCCCCCTGGTCATTTCTCGCGCCCTAGACACGCCCCCTGCACTGTGATTGGCATGCTGACATTTCATTCAGCCTGTTGGGATACGCCCCTAGACAGGAAATGCCCCGGCCACGCCCCCTGCGCTCTGATTGGCTGCCTGAACACTCTGTGTTTACTCCCCTCTGAGCTGTTAAAATCGATAGTGAAACCAAGGTCTGCTGGCTCTATGTACATCTCCCAGCTCTAGGGTGATGACCTGGGCAATGACTGCCTGTTCAAGGGGCTTTTGCCAAGAGGTTGATTCACCTCTTCACAGGTCCAGTCCTTAAGCTGCTACTTTGAAAAGAGGGCGTTCTGTTCCTCAGATCTAATGCAAGCCCCGCCTCCTTATGATGTCATCATCTGTAGTGTATAACATAAGGATTCAAGACTGTGTCTATATAAGCTGCTTGTGTAGTGCAGTGCTTAAGTGATCAGCTTTGCAAGACAGAGGTTAGGAGTTCAAGCCCCATCGGTATTTTTTTTTTCTTTTATAAATTGTACACATCTGTAAATATATGAAAATATATGTGTAGACATCTATAATTTTATTCATATACACACAAAAAGCTCCCCTATATAGTGTCCCATCCTCACAGTAGTCACACCAAGCACTTCCAACATACATGATATAATGCATATACTCTGTGGGATGAGACATGATATAGGGGGGAGCTATGTATGTGTATATATATCATTATAGAGATTGACATATATATTTTAGGTCTCTCTACACATGTGTAGAATTTAGGAGGGGAAAAAATATACTCTGTGAGGGGACTAGAACTCCAAACCCCTTTGTTGTAAAAGCAATGCTCTACCGCTGCACCACTAGCCCAAGCCAGTTACAGGCTGAGCAGGGTCTTCTCTCAAAGCTGAGTTCGTCCCCCCCCCCCCACGATGTTTTCACTCACATGTCACTGACAGCAAGCAGAGATCTTTACTTGAAGCTGACATTTGTCCTTATAGTTGAGTAAAGATCTCTGCCTGTTGTCAGTACAATTTGGTTGAACACCATTAGAAGTAACAGCTGCTGGCTTTCAGTGTCATTTGTGTGTAAACTAAGAGATATAATAGGTGCTTGCTGCAGCTTGTGGAGCCTCAAGGCTGCAGACATAAGCATGCAGGAGGCTGCAGAGCTGTTATATCCAGACAATCTTCTGCATCCCCTGCTTCAAACAAATGATGATGTCACAGTTCTTCAGTGAGTAGAGACACGCCTCCTGGGAGGAGAGACACGCCTGCTGAGAGGAGAGACACGCCCCTGGATTTCAAACTCAATCTGAGAAAATTAGCTGAACAGCCCGAACAGCTCAAACGATAAAACTCCTTTAAAGAATTTCTTGGGGTTAGTCTTGCTGTTCTTGGCCACCTGCCTTTCATTTTGAATTTTAGCTGCTTTTATCACTTTTTTACAGATTTTTTTAAAATAATATTTTCTGCTGTAACCCCCCCCCGTGTAATTCCCCCCACAATGTTTCCACATCATTAGCTACGTCACCCTCTATTTCCTCTTTCACATTTGCCATATCACTCCTTACATACAAACACACTCCTCCTCCCATTCTGTTTGTTCTGTCTTTCCTACATAGGTTAAAACCTTGAAGGTTGACAGTCCAGTCATGTGAGGAGTCCAGCCATGTTTCAGCAATACCAACCACATCAATCAGCTCCTCTACAACTAGCGCCTCAAGCTCCCCCATTTTGGTTGCTAGACTTCTGGCATTTGTGAATAAACATTTAAGGTTCCATTCCAGTTTTACACTCTCTGTCAATGGTTTGGGATTATATCTAACATGTTCCTTAGATGGCATGGTATCATACATTACCCGTTCAGTAGAAAGCATGGGTTTAAACGTTACCCGTTCAGATGATGGCATGGGATTAAACATCTCTCCTTTGGTAGATGGCATGGGATTATACATTGCACCTTTAGTAGACAACATGTGATTTTTTATTACACAGTTAGTAGATGGCATGATATTACATGATATATTGTGGGCACCTATATCTTCAATGCTGGTTTGCAACACATGGATCTCCTTATCGACTGGTCTACTCCACCTCGCCCAGTCCACTTCTCCACCCGCAGATGTAGTCTGCCCACTCTCTGATGGGTAGACAGAGGTAGTCTAGGGCGCCTCCTCATATCAGACAGAAATGAGGAGTTGGAGGTAAATTCTTTATTTTCCTAGGGAACCAAAATACCTTGTCACACTAAGTTCTTGGCAAATCTGTTGGATAGAGTGGCCCCTGCCGCATCCTTTATAGAGCTCTCCAGGGCTCAAGTACATTACCTGGAGCATTCTATACTAATTTGTATATGAGAGACACTATCTTTTTCCTTAAAAAGTAGTACTTGAAATGCATACCTAAAATTTCCCCTACCACTCTTACACCCCGAATGTCTTATAAGAAAACTCATAAAGGGGATCGGAGCATGAAAAAGGGTTTTCCCAAATTTTGGGGCTTTTTATTTTTTGCATTTATTAAAGTGGAGCATCCTTTTGAAAATGCAGAGATAGATTTGGGGATTGTCACAACTTGTAATGATCTGGGTCTGGATTGGAGTCTATTTTTACAACCAGTGGGGCAAGTGCAGACAGAAAGATCGTCCAGTCGAAAGTCAGAGGTTGGTAGACAAGTAAGACAAAATAAAATTTTAAAAGGACAGGCAGGGATTTTTGGGTCTTTTAGAATCTAGAGGATGGTACACAAGTAGAAACATCATCAGTATTGAGAAGCAGACAGTTAGTATGGTCAGTTGGAAGCCAGAGGCCAGTAACAAGTAGAGGCAATTTAAGTATTGAGGATCAGGCAGGAAGTGTGGTCAGTTGGAAGTCAAAGGTCAGTACATCAGTAGAAACTATATCAGTATTAAAGAGCAGGAGAGGTGAGCTGGACTACAGGCTAAAAGCACAATAATCTCATAAGAAAGAAAGTGAAAGGGCCCGGGGGTAGAAAAAGGGAACCCAAATCAGAAAATCAAAGGGTAAAGCCAATCAGGAACGGAGGGACTGAAATTAAAGGAAAAGGAGCAGGGTTTGACAGAGAAGCTCTCCAGAAAGCAAAAAAGTTATGGGAAGAACCCTAAAACCCTGATCAGAAATCCCAAATTTGAATCCGGGCACAACTTTTTTCTATTGCTATTTAGTTCTTGTAGCAAAAAGTTTTTCCCAATGAGAAAATGGAGTGTGCGCTTCAAGCGGGGGTATGAAAATGTCAGGGAGTACCACTGCCTGGAACTCTAGTCATAGAAACAGGAAGTGGGCACCAAGTTGTGCCATGGACATGGAAAAAACTTTTTTAGTGATTTTTTTTTAACCTAAATTACATAAGTCATATACTATATATTATAAAGGTTTTTAATTTTTGTTAAAGCTGATTGAAATGCAGTTTAGGACTCTGCAAACACAAACCTTGTGAAACATGGGGAATAGTTCTACAAAATCAGGGTCCACTTTGATTATAATAAAATCAAGCAGTATTGTGTTCACAATCATGCACTGGAGCTGAATAAGTTTTGGGTTTTACATTATGTTATTCAATTAAGGGGGGCAAATTTGTTTCAAACGAAGGGGAATTCGTTTAGAATTTCGGAAAAAATTTGGGTTTGGGAAACAAGTCAAACTTTGGGGTACTTGGGTGAACGAAGTGTGTTTTTTGATTGAAAAATGACTGCGACCATGGTTTTTACATGGGGCAAAGCATTGGGAGGGAAGAAAGGGATAGCCTGCAAAAAGGGCAGAGGTGAACCCAATCAAGACCGGCGGGATTCTGTGACGTACCCACTATAAAAGCCCCGGGGCGCGCTGGGGCTCATACGTTTCTCACTGTATGATCAGGAAAGGTGCTGCCGCGGCTATGGTCTACTGAGAATTGATTTTTAATAGGGGATTTCTGGGGGGTGTCTCAGTTGTCTCAGAGACTGTTCTCTTAATGTTCTATTTCTAATTTTTTTAGGGATTGGATTAAAAATCCAGTGTGCGTCCACTGCAGCGCAATCTTTAATTTTCAAGGGGATCTAAGCCATTTCCCTGTTTATTCATTTAAAAAAACAGCGTTTTTACAATTTCAAATCCCATAATTTTTGGGCTGCTAAATTTGTTGCGCAATTTATATCAGGGGTTAATTTAAAGGGGTTGTTTTGTGGGTGCTGACCCCAAGAAACCGTCTTTTTCACAAAAATATTACATTTTTCCTGTGCCTAATTCCAAAAAAAAAAAAGGCAAATTTTAAACTGTATCTTTGTTTGTGGGTAGAAAAAAAAAATTTAACACGCTACAAAGTCTATTTGTGGGGCTAAATTTCTTTGGCGAAATTTTACACCGGGGGTTTAATTTAAAGCGTTGTTTTGCGGGTGTGATGCCCCCAAAAAAAGTTTTTTTTCAATGCCAAAAATATAATTTTTCCTGTCCCTTTTTTCACGCAAAGGAAATTGAAAACTTTTATCTCTTGTTGTGTGGCGTAGAAAACACGAAATTGTAACACGTACAAAAAAGCTTGTTGTGGGCGGCTCAATTCTTGGCGCAATTTACATCGGGGGTTAATTAAGCTTTGTTTTGCTGGTGTGCTGACAAAAATAAACCGACTTTTTCAACCCAAATATTACTTTTTTCCTTGGGCTAATTCCAAGCAAGGGTTTAAATTACAACTGTACTTTGTTGGTGGCGTAAAAAACAGCAATTGTAACCGCTACAAAGTTAGTTTGTGCGGCTCAATTTTTGGCGAAATTTACATCCGGGTTAATTAAGCTTTTTTTTGTGGTGTGCTGCAAAATAAACAGTCTTTTTCAACGCCAAATTAAAAACATTTTTCCTGAGCCTAATTCATGCCAAAGGT
The DNA here is from genome assembly GCA_025379985.1 of Phyllomedusa bahiana. Lineage (NCBI taxonomy): Eukaryota > Metazoa > Chordata > Amphibia > Anura > Hylidae > Phyllomedusa > Phyllomedusa bahiana. The sequence goes on along the minus strand of JAODAL010024822.1, from coordinate 8,231 downwards.
TTAAATTTTAGCCTGTTGTGTTTTTTACTTTTAGTAAAACACACAGTGTTTTTAAAGAAATAAAAGAAATTTTTTTCCTGGCTTTTTGTGGACGCAATTTATATCCGGGGTTCCCAAAGCTTTTTTAGGGGTTCATTTTTGGGTCAAAAAAGGGTGTATATTTTTATATACAGATATCACAAAAACAGGTCTGTAATTTTAGAAAAAAACAGTATGTCAGACAGAGAGGTGGCAGGGGCCCACAAACATTCCGGGGAACGGCCCGGTCGCAGCACAGAAAGGGGACGTCGCAGAGGGGTCACCGGTGGGCCCAAAACTCCCGCTGTAAATTAGCGGCCGTTGTTGTTCAGAAACCCAGGGGTTCTTGATTGGTTGACTAGGTCATCTCTTCCCCCAGAGCATTGACAACCCCACCCAAGGTTGGTGGGAACCTCAGCCCAAACCCTTATTTGGCATGGCCCGGGAGAGGGTCAGGGGCCCCCTCCCCTGTCCCAGGCGATCTGTCCCACCGGCCCCCTCAGCAGAGATTATATGGGGTTGGGGCTCAGCGCCACTATATAGCGAGGATGGACAATTTGAGGAGGGCAGTATTACTATTTGGCGCGAAGAAAGGGGGCCAATATCCCCTGCTTCTGCAGTGGCGGCAAAGTATAATGTGGAGAGTGGCGGGAGGTATGTTGTGAGAGGTAAACCCTTGGCTCCCAAGACCGGTGATGAGGCGCGTGACGATAAAAACACAAATAGATAGATGTAGCCGACGAACGGGGGCGGGGGTAGGCAAGGGGGCTTCATCATCGTCAGGAGAAGAGGGGTCAGCTTGCGCGTCAGGCGCGGCCCAGTCAGCAAGTGGGTCGTGTGGCCGTGAGTCAGCAGGATCAGCAGTGGGTCGGGAGCCAAATTTGGCCACGGGGTTAAAAAACCCCTTGCGGCCCAAGAAGAGCGGACAGGGGCTCGCGAGGCAGTAGTCATCAGTGCAGAGCTTGGGGGAAAAAACCCCGTACTGGGGGTGTGGAAATTTCTTTGCAAAGACACCGGGGGGACCCAAAATATGGTATATGTAGAATCTGAAGCAGAAAGTGAGCGGGGCCAGGGCAAACGTTGGCACCAGGGCCCTGCGTAACACATGCAGCATACCCCCGGGGGCCCGGGAGAAATGGCCAGATGTGGTGATCCATCTGCCGCCACAGCAACACAGCAGGCGGGCCCCCAGGGGCAGGGCATGCCTTGCAGCCATCAAGGCCCCATCACCTCTGCAAAAGGGAGCTGTTTCTTTTTGACTCTTTCCCCGGTCCAGATGCTCTGCTCTTCCTATCATGGGCCCCGCACGTTCAGCGAGGCGATTGCAAAGAGCCAAAGTATGGTAAACCCATCCAAAGGTACAGCAGTGACCGTGCTCTTCCAGTTTTGGTATTGCAGCCCCTCCCTTTCCAAATGGTGGACTTGCACCTTTCAGAAAACTAATGGTTGTGCCGACCCGAGATGGAAGTTCCAAGCTGTAATTTTTTCCAAAAAGGCGTACCAGCCTTCAAAAATATGTAGAAAAAGGGGGGTCAGCCCTTGAGTTATGGGTTTGTACCAAGGTGCACGGCAGGCGGGTCTGGCGTAACTACGGTAGGGCCGTACAGTCCTTTTGGCCCCCTGGGTGAATGTGCTTCCGCCCAGCACCCAAAACTTGGACGGAACCCGCTTTCTCCTCCCCGTTGTCAAACGCTGCACCGCGCCAATGCCCCTCCTCCCCTCCCCCACACCCCATTCAGCCTCCCCAAGTACTGTCCATCATACCCCTTTTTAGGACAGCGGTGTCACGCAAATTTACACCTGGCTTGCTCGGGGAAGAAGTCACACAGGGGAGAACTGTCCGCGCATGCGCAAGAAATCGATGTGTGGCTTTCTCCGCGCCCAAATGAAAAACGGAACCATGGTGACGGGGGAAAGGGAGGAAAAATGGGGGTCCGTGCTGCACCCAGGAGGGATGGGCCATGCGCCTGCATGGCGGTGTTCAATCTGTTTTTTGAAAAGATTCCTGAAGTCTTCACCGATCTTCAGAACATTCTGAAAATGGCCCGGAAACTGTGCATGCACTTTTTCCCTTCGACAAAGCCGGAACACCCTCCTCGGTTTTCGCGGGAGAAAAGGCCCCCCAACACACTTGATATGCGATGTTTCCACCCGCTGGAATTCCGCCTGACATGTTTGGGCGATGTATGAAAAGGGAAAAACCATTAACGTTTTTTTTAAAGATCCGGGAGCAGAAATTCCCCCTGTGTAACTTTGATGTCAGCCCGGGCAGCTCAGCATGACCCTGCGTTTGTTGAGGCCATTCGGGGGGGGACTTATTTTTCGTCGCCAGGACTAGGGATGAATAACGTCATTCCACTGCTTCATTCCGGAAAAGATGCTGAAAAATTGTCTGGGCAGGGGACTGGAGACTTTGGGATACATCTGTGGCCACTAGTCCGGTGGGGATGAAATGGAGGAGGGGAGGGGGGAGCCCCCAAAGCATTGTCTGGGGAAAATTTAGTGGATTTTTCTACCCAGGTGACAAGAGGGGAGCAGGAGCAGCTGAGGGGGGGATGGGAGAGGAAGACGAGGCAGATGACCCCCCAAACCGTGGCAGTTTACAGTGGAAATGGAGGCGGGAGCCCCTCGGGTCACTTTGCAGATGTCCCGCAGCTGCTTATTTGCCGGTAGTGACGCCAAAAGTCAGCATCCGGCAGAGGGGTGATTTTGGCTTCCCCCCCTATTGGACCCCCGTACCGGTCCCAAAAAGGGGGCCTTTTTTCCAAAACTATTTAGAGGGAAAACAAAAAAATATAGGGAAATCCCCGTAATAAATTTGGGCCCCTGCCCATGTGCGGCCGCCCCCTCTGCAGGTCTGACCGGGGGGGTTTCCCCAGCGCTAAGTATACTGCCGCGGCTGCTGGGGGAAAGGGGGGGGGGTTGGAGCGTACCCTCCATCATGTAAAATAAGTCTGGGTCACTGATGGCAGTTCCTTCCCCCCTAGTGGGGGGCATCGCCAGCAGCAGCAGGACCCGGAAAAGTCCCTGAAAAACCAGGTTGTGGCCTATTGGCGCACTCTGCCCCTCGTTAAAGATCCCCTGAATACGGGCAGCCAAACTGGATGTGTGGCCGCAACTTGCCGAGTTTGCATGGGGAAAACTGCCTCCCGGCCCGTAGTGTGGGGTCAGAGGGGTGTTCAGTGCGGCGAGGCCATCGTTACCCCCCAAGGGAACCCCCTTGTCCCTGGGAAGTGGAAGACTGACCTTTTTCAAGATAATAGGCGTGGACGGCCAGGATTTCACAAAACCAATGCCCTTTGGCTCGTTGGGTTAAATACCGCCTACCACTATTTGATCCCGCCCCGCCCGATGCCACATATCTGCTGCCTTTTTTAAAAATGCCCACACCATCTTTCCAGGGATGGTAGCCACCCACCTCAAACTCTGTCATTTGCCACTCTATGACCTCATTGCTGCTGCGTTGCTGTTGCCTTTACATCCCCTGTGCATTGGCCACTTCTGACTTCATGCTGTTGTCTGCCGCCGTCACCCAAATTTTGTCATTGGCCACTCTGTGGCCTACTCCTTTTTTTGCCACCTCCAAAAATTTTTCATTGTGCCACGTCTGACCGTGTGCGCGTGGTGCGCCATGTCCCCCCAAAACTGTGTCATTGTGCCACGCCCCGACATCATGCTGCTGCCCCCCGTGACCTCCGTCTCAGTCATTGTGCCCCCTCTGTGGCCTCCTCCCTTTTTTTCCCCTCCAAATGCATTGTGCCCCTGCCTGACCTCATACTGGTGTTTTGACCTTACACTGGTGATTGTGCCACTTTGGCCTAATACTTTTTGCCACCCCCCAGAATTTCATTGTGCCACTGTCTGCCTCATGCTGCTGCTGGGCTGCTGCCCTGTTCTCCACACTGTGTATTGTGCCACTGCCTGACCCCAGCTGCTGCCGCCCTGACCCCCGTTATCTTGTGCCCTTTTGTTTCCCCCTGTTTTGCTACCTCCAGAATGTCATTGTGCCCCGCCGCCCATGCTGCTGCCGCCGTGATCTCCCCTCTAGTATTGTGCCCCTTCTGTGGCTTCCTCCTGTTTTGCCACCCCATTTAAATTATTGTGCCCTGTCGACCTCATGTGCTGCTTGGCTGCTGCTGTCCTCCCACGTGCATTGTGCCCCTTTCTGACCTCATGCTGTGTGTGGCTGCTGCCGTGCCTCCCACTGTGTCATTGGGCCACTGTGCCTCATGCTGCTGCCCCTGCCTCCCCTTCGTCATTGGCATTCTGTGGCTTCCTCCCGTTTTTTACCTTAGAATGTCATTGTGCCACTGCCTGACCTCAGCTGCGCCGCCGTACTCCGCTCTCAGATTGGCCATTTGTGGCTTTCCTCCTGTTTTGCTACCTCCAGAATGTCATTGTGCCACTGCCTGACCTCATTCTGGCTGTGGCGTGCCGTGCCCCACCTGTGTCATTGTGCCAGCCTGATCTCATGCTGCTGCCGCCGTGGGGCCTCCCCTCTCAGTCATTGTGCTTCTGTGGCTTCCCCCCGTTTTTTTTACCTCCAGAATGTCATTGTGCACTGCTGACTCAGCCTGCCGGCCTTGACCTCCCCTCTCATTATTGTGCCCTTCTGTGGCTTCCCCCTGTTTTGCTACCCCCAGAATGTATTGTGCCATTCCCGCCTATGCTGCTGCTGGGCGCTGCCGTGTCCTCCACACCCTGCATTGTGCCACTTTTTTACCTCATGCTGCTGCTGTGGTGCTCCGTGTCCCCCACACTGTGTCAATTTTGCCCCCTGCCTGACCTCTTTTGCTGCCGCAGTGACCCCCGCTCTCTCTTGTGCCTTCTTGGTTCCTCCTGTTTTGCCCCCTTGGAATGTCATTGTGCCAGCCTGCCTAGTGCTGCCGCCGTGACCCCGCTCCAGTCTTGTGCCATTCTGTGGCTTCCTCCCGTTTTGCCCCCTCCCGAATTTCTTGTGCCACTGCCGACCTATGCTGCTGCTGTGGCTGCGCCTGTCCTCCCACTGGTCATTGCCACTTTCTGACCTCATGCTGCGCTGGGCTGCTGCCCTGTCCTCCCCACTGTGTCATTGTGCCCCTTTTGACCTCTTGGCTGTGGCTGTGCGGTCCCCCACACTGTGCATTGTGCCACTGCCTGACTCATGCTGTGCCACGTGACCTCCCTCTCAGTCATTGTGCCTTCTGTGGCTTCCTCCTGTTTTGCCCCCTCCAAATACATTGGCCCCTGCCCGACCCCATGTGCTGCCGCCGGACCTCCGTTCAGTCATTGTGCCATTCGTGGGTTCCTTTTCCTTTTTGCCCCCCTCCAGAAAGTCATTTGCCACGCCGACCTCTTTCTGCTGCTGTGGCTGCTGCCGTTCCTCCACACTGTGTCATTGTGCCCTTTCTGATACTGCTGCTGTGGCTGCTCCCGTTTCCTCCACACGTGTCATTGTGCCACGTGACCTCATCGCTCCCAAAAGGGCCCTCCGCTCTCAGTCATTGTGCCTTTCTGTGGCTTCCTCCTGTTTTGCCACCTCCAGAATATCATTGGCCACTGCCTGACCTCATCCCTGCCGCCGTGACCTCCGCCTCAGTAAATTGTGCCATTCTGTGGCTTCCCCCCTGTTTTGCCACCTCCAGAATGCATTGTGCCACTGCCTGACCTCTGTGCTGGGCTGCCCCCGTCACCCCCACACTCTGGCACTAATGTTCCCACCTGAGCTCCAGCTTTTTTTTTTTCCAGCTCCATGCAGACTTTTCAGGCTACATTCCCGCTTGACTTTTTTGGTCAGTTTTGCCCTTTTTAAAGTGCCCGGGAATTTATGTGAAGCGTTCTAAGAGCGGCGGCATCACTGCGTGTCATACTAAACACAACATTGTTGAAGCCCAAAACCCAAGCTCCCTCTATATTTAAGCAGGCACACGTTTTTACGCACCCTGCAGGCTCTGTGCAGTTGGAAAAGCTGTTTTTTTTAAAGTGATTTTAGCTGAAGAATTCGGAACGAAGTTTTTTTTTGCCGAAATTCGGGGGGAATGAACAAAACCCAAAAAAAAAAAATTTGGGGAAAATTCCCCAAACCTTTTAAATTACAAAAAATCAAAAACTTTAACATAAATTTCCACCCTTTAACAAATTTGGATCCACAAAAGGGTATAAATTTGAAGGTTTTGGCTAAAGTACTAGATGCCCATGAATCACAATAAAAAAACCCTTTTAAAAAGGGGGTTTTTTTGGGCCAAGAAGTATTTTCCTTACCTAAAAGGGAAAACCCCCCCTCTTACGCTTAAAAAAAAGGGGGCTTTGTTTTTCGGGTGTTTAAAAAAAAAAACAACTACCTCCCTGTATGTAAAAATTTTCCCACCCCCCATCACTTTTCCTGAAACTAAAGTCTCGGGATTTGAGCAAAAAATTTTTTTGGCTAATCAACAGAGAAAAATGTCCCTGGGCCCCCAAGCTATATGCTTTTTTATTTCGCCCTCTTCTGTGCCGGGGAGAGAAAGAAGATAACTCTAGCGGGCCCAGTGTTTTCATTTCCCGGGCCCCCGGGGGGAAAGGGAGGAGCTGAGCAGTTTTGGGCAGGGAGCGTCGGGCATTTTTAAACTAAAGATAATTTGACATTAAAACCAGTGGTTTTCTCTATACAAAAGAAAAGCACCTTTCTCCCCCCCCCTTTTATAAAGAAAAAGGGGGAATCTGCTGTTTACTAAAAAAAATTAAATTTAAAAACCCGGGGATTTTTCTATCCCAATAATAAAAAGATTTTTCTCACCCACCCCCTTTCAAAGCTCATTCATTTTCCCTCTTTTCTGAAAAGAAGTGTAAACAGCAAGGCGAGGCCAAACAGCCCCTGTCAGCCCCCTGGTCGAAATCTAATGTAAACGCCCAAAACCAAGGCATGTAAAGGAGGGCGGAGCTCTCACTTGATTCATTTTTTTTTAATGACATGTATTTAAAAAAAGTGTTTAAATTTACCCTTTTGGGGAGGACCCCCTGTCAACAGTTTTGGGGAAAAACCCCTTTTAACAAAGTGATAGTCATTTAAAGCCTTACAGTACAGACTGTGATTAGAGTTCAATGCATTGACTGGCACAGTTTGCCAGTTTACCAATCTGAAAAATTCTCCTTCAGAAACAGTAAAGAAAAATTTAAATTTTAGAGAGTTTCACCCTGCATTGTAAAGTGTACAAACCACCCGGGGGCTCATTCTAATATGTTTAATAATTAGAGTTTCCCCGAATTTCTAAAAAAATTGGGGTTCGGTCACTTCCCCCGAATTTTCCGGGCCAAAAATTTGTTTTTTGGTCCAATTACTTCGGCACGAAACACGTTAAAAAACAGCTATTTCCAGGCTGCCCAAGCCTGCAGGGGGCTGTAAAAACGTTGTCCATGCTTAAATATCAGAGGGGGGCTTGGTTTGGTCCTTTATACAAAATTTTTTGTGTCACGGGGGTCCCCGCAGCCCCCCGCCCGGGGGCGGGGGGCACCCGTTGCTGTCCCCCCGTGGGGGCTTCCCCCCCGGCCCCCTGCCGTGCCCGCGGGTCCCCGGGGCCCCCGGGTCCCCCTTAAACCCGCCCGCGTCCCTGGTCCTTCCGTCCTCCCCGACCGGCCGGGGTGCGCGGGGCCCGCCCTTAGGGGCGCGCGCGCCGGCTCCGGGGTTTTAAAGGGGGCCAAATACCCCATTATTGGTTTAAGGCTGGCAGGGGACCCTATTAACCCCTTCCCTTTCCCTTCCCCGGGTCCCCCTTTGCCGGATCTTTTTGTGCGTTTACTTTCCCCTTTAGAAAAAACTTCTTTGGCCACGTTGTCTGACTTTTTCCCTGTACCCCAAACCCCTTTTGCTCCTGTTTTCCTGACCCAACCCCAAAAAACCCTTTTCCCCCCCTGCCCCCGACCTCTTTCCCTTTTCCCCGACTTCGCCTTTTCGTCTCCCATTCTGTACCACGCACCTGCCCTTGGCTGCCACCCCAGCCCAAACAAGTCACGCCAGTGGGAACCTGGTAGTTCTCCGCCGCACAAGTCCTCCCGCTTTTGGCGGGGTCGGTGAAAACCGGGTTCAAATTAACTCCCTTTCCCCCCGTTTCGGCTTTCACCATCGCTTTCGGGTTGGGGGCCCAGCGGATCCACCCACCTCCTCCGTTACAGGGAAGAAAACCGGCCATGGAACCCCCCAAGGTACCCTGCCCAGTGAACCGGTCTCCCCCGGCGATAGTGGGTCCCGCAGTTTACAT